>JAVVLW010004032.1:0-20805 GCA_034401795.1 Chaetoderma sp. LZ-2023a | reverse complement strand
CACGACACGACGATGTTGCTAAAGCGAGTGGATTGGCTGAGTCTGACACATCCCTCATATAGTAATCCGTAAATGAGGACTCACAGTGCCATTGTGCAACGGCCATGATGTCCTCTAACGGAACACCATTGTAAAGGGCGGTCGAGGCGGCTATTCCTCTGACATTGTGTGCCCTTACACCTTGCAACTGGTGCCCAGTCGCCATCTCGTGAGTAGTCTGAATGCATTCGACCACCCAACGAGAGATAGTATCCATGGATGCGGCGCCATAAGGCTTTTTATGGCAGATCCACAGATGTCTATCGTTCGACCGTAACGAGTCAGTCCGTTTCTTGTACTTAGTCAAAGCACGGACCGGGCACCAGACACTGGCATCACGATCAAACCTAGTTAACTTCGGTATAATGATCGGTTTGCCGGGATATCTCAAAGATTGGTTCTTTGACATAAACTCTGCTCTTGGCAGAAGACGCAGACCTTCTCCAGAAACAATAAATCGGTTCCTCTCTGCCAAAAGCGCATGGATCTCACTGCGCCTTCGAGCTGAGGAAGCTGCCAATAGAAAGACCGCCTTTAGAGTCAAATGCTTTAGACTAGCCGAACGCAACGGTTCGAAAGGGTGCTTGGCCAGTACATTAAGCACTAAAGATAGACTCCAGGCTGGAATGACTACCGGTTGTCTCGGGCGGAGATTGCTCATTCCCTTCAACATCACATTTAACTGGGACACCTCTGGACTATCCCTGTTGGCTAGACAAGGGATAACTGATGCCAAAGCTGACTTGTATCCAGCAACTGTGACGGGAGCTAGTCCTGAAAAGAACAGCTCACAGAGAAAGTCTGCTATTTGCTGATAGTGGATTGAAAGGTATCAATACCCTTTTCTTCACACCAGTCTGCAAATCTGTTAACCTTGTTGTTATATGACTTGAAGGTTGACCTCCTTCTCGCAGCCGCGATGAAATCAGCAGCCTGTCGAGAAAAGCCTTCCGACGTGGAACGTTGTTTGACAACATCCACGCAGTCAATTTGAACATTTCGGGACGCTCGTGTAGGAAGCGTCCCTTGGCCTGGGAGATTATGTTCGGAATCTCGGGCAACTGCACAGGATTTTCCACCAGCAGATCTAGAAGATCCGTGAACCACGCCCTGCTCGGCCAATACGGCGCTATTAGCAGGACCAGACACGGCTCCTCCCTGACCTTCACCAATACCTTCGGTAGAAGAATGGTGGGTGGGTACGCGTAAGCGTGCATCCCTCTCCAGCTTATCGCCAGAGCGTCTGTATCGACGGCATTTGGATCTAGAATCGGCGAGACATATGTCATGATTTGAGCATTTTCCTTTGTGCCAAACAAGTCCACGTTGGGTTTGCCCCAATGCTCGAAGATCCGTCGCAGAACCGGAGGGTTGACGGACCATTCTGTTGGCAAGATTCTCTGTCTGCGAGACAAAGCATCCGCCAGAATGTTCAATCGGCCAGGAATATGAGCTGCTTTCAAAACAACCGAGTAATTCCTGCACCATTCAATCAAGTGCCACACCCTGATGCACAGAGTGGGTGACCTGGTCCCGCCTTGGCGATTTATATATGATACTACTGTCGAATTGTCCGACCGTATCAATATCACCTTGCCCCTGATCATCGGAAGGAACTCTTCCAATGCCAGTTCCACTGCCATCATTTCCAACAGACTGATATGCAGCTGACTCTCCGGGAGATTCCATGTGCCCGAGACCTGGTGTTCTCCCAGGCAGGCACCCCACCCTTCCAGCGATGCATCCGTGTAGACGGACAGCTGGGGGTGGGGTAGGTGCAGCGAAACCCCTAATAGGAGATTCTGATGCTGTTTCCACCAGAGAAGATGCGATATTATCGGCCCCAAAACTGGCCCCAGTTTTGACAGGGGTTCTGTTCTCTGTTTCCACAGAGACATCAGATACAACTGGATAGGCCTTCGCATTAGAGCAGCGTACGGGATAACCTGCTCCATGGAGACCATCATGCCCAGCATCTGAAGGAACTGCCTCGCCTGAATGTGGTTTCCCACTCGAAAACTCCTGAGGATGGCTAACAGAGACACCACTCTGGGCTCTGACGGGTAAACCCTGCCCTCCTCGAGGTCGAATCGCATCCCCAAATAAACGAAATGTTGACTGGGCGTCAACTCGGATTTCTCCTCGTTGACTATCCAGCCTAGATCTGAAAGTAACTTCAGAGTCAGAGCAGTATCCACGTTCAACCTGGCTGCCGAGTCTGCCTTGAGCAGCCAGTCGTCTATGTAGGTGTGTAGCGTCACGTTCTCTTTTCTGAGAAACGCTGTCACCGCAAGGACCACTCTCGTGAAAACCCTCGGAGCTGTCGACAGGCCGAACGGGAGAACTGTAAACTCCCATACTTGATTCTGAAACGCAAATCTCAGAAACCTGTGCCAACTCCGATTCATCGGAATGTGTAAATATGCATCTTTCAGATCGATCGATACACACCACATTCCCTTCCTCAATCCTGCCATTACCGACCTCGGCGTTTCCATCTGGAACCGAGGCGTATGGATTGCAGGAAATGTCAATTTCCCTTTCTCCGAGATCTAACAATACTCACCATTCTGTTACTTCTGATATACAGCTGGCCTTGACAGCGGCTCTAGGATTATAGACTTAGAAAGCTTTACCGACTCCTGGGAACCGGGTACTCGGCTCCCAACTGCCAAGTACCCGTTTACCATAGAGCTCATATTGTTTGCATAGCCACCAAACAAGAGAAAACTATGGCTTGCCTCCGTGGGGCTGGGAGGCTGGGTCCGTAACAGAATGGTGAGTATTGTTAGATCTCGGAGAAAGGGAAATTGACATTTCCTGCATTCTCCTTCGATCAATACTCACCATTCTGTTACTTCTGATATACACCAGATTTGATCAGTAACCTGGTGGGAAGGGGCAAGCCATACATGCTAATTTTGCCCCATGGAGAAAGATTTTAGACTTCAAACTTGACTAACGGAGACCTAAAATGACCGTCAAGTTCACGGAACCGAATCACATTCGCGTCACAGCCCCCCCCCCCCCTTTTTCCTCCTAAGAAAAGGGAGAGAACTAACGAACATGTATCTCGCCTGAAACACCAATATGCCAAGAGGGTTAACTACTCCCTGCATATCGCTTGTATTAGCCTGGGAATGAGCATGAATATATAAGATGAATGAAGATGATACATATACATAATACAAAAAACTCTCACTTGTTGAATTACCTTATGATAACAGGACTTCAGACGTACCGCCTACAACCATTCACCGGTTCGGCCATCAGTGACACAATCTGGTTGACATCCTCTCGCTTGACCATGCCTGCTTTAGGTTCTTTTCTTACCAAAGTGAAAAAAGGGGAAAAGCAGTGTGGTCACTAACTATCGTTTCAAAACAGCTAAAGCGAGTGGATTGGCTGAGTCTGACACATCCCTCATATAGTAATCCGTAAATGAGGACTCACAGTGCCATTGTGCAACGGCCATGATGTCCTCTAACGGAACACCATTGTAAAGGGAGGTCGACGCGGCTATTCCTCTAACATCGTGTGCCCTTACGCCCTGCACCTGGTGCCCAGTCGCCATCTCATGAGTAGTCTGAATGCATTCGACCACCCAACGAGAGATAGTATCCATGGATGCGGCGCCATAAGGCTTTTTATGGCAGATCCACAGATGTCTATCGTTCGACCGTAACGAGTCAGTCCGTTTCTTGTACTTAGTCAAAGCACGGACCGGGCACCAGACACTGGCATCACGATCAAACCTGGTTAACTTCGGTATAATGATCGGTTTGCCGGGATATCTCAAAGATTGGTTCTTTGACATAAATTCTGCTCTTGGCAGAAGACGCAGACCTTCTCCAGAAACAATAAATCGGTTCCTCTCTGCCGAAAGCGCATGGATCTCACTGCGCCTTCTAGCTGAGGAAGCTGCCAATAGAAAGACCGCCTTTAGAGTCAAATGCTTTAGACTAGCCGAACGCAACGGTTCGAATGGGTGCTTGGCCAGTACATTAAGCACTAAAGATAGACTCCAGGCTGGGATGACTACCGGTTGTCTCGGGCGGAGATTGCTCATTCCCTTCAACATCACGTTTAACTGGGCCACCTCTGGACTATCCCTGTTGGCTAGACAAGGGATAACTGATGCCAAAGCTGACTTGTATCCAGCAATTGTGACGGGAGCTAGTCCTGTAAAGAACAGCTCACAGAGAAAGTCTGCTATTTGCTGAATAGTGGATTGAAAGGTATCAATACCCTTTTCTTCACACCAGTCTGCAAATCTGTTAACCTTGTTGTTATATGACTTGAAGGTTGACCTCCTTCTCGCAGCCGCGATGAAATCAGCAGCCTGTCGAGAAAAGCCTTCCGACGTGGAACGTTGTTTGACAACATCCACGCAGTCAATTTGAACATTTCGGGACGCTCGTGTAGGAAGCGTCCCTTGGCCTGGGAGATTATGTTCGGAATCTCGGGCAACTGCACAGGATTTTCCACCAGCAGATCCAGAAGATCCGTGAACCACACCCTGCTCGGCCAATACGGCGCTATTAGCAGGACCAGACACGGCTCCTCCCTGACCTTCACCAATACCTTCGGAAGAAGAATGGTGGGTCGGTACGCGTACGCGTGCATCCCTCTCCAGCTTATCGCCAGAGCGTCTGTATCGACGGCATTTGGATCTGGAATCGGCGAGACATATGTCATGATTTGAGCATTTTCCTTTGTGGCGAACAAGTCCACGTTGGGTTTGCCCCAATGCTCGAAGATCCGTCGTAGAACTGGAGGGTTGAGGGACCATTCTGTTGGCAAGATTCTCTGTCTGCGAGACAAAGCATACGCCAGAATGTTCAATCGGCCAGGAATATGAGCTGCTTTCAAAACAACCGAGTAATTCCTGCACCATTGAATCAAGTGCCACACCCTGATGCACAGGGTGGGCGACCTGGTCCCTTCTTGGCGATTTATATATGATACTACTGTCGAATTGTCCGACCGTATCAATATCACCTTGCCCCTGATCATCGGAAGGAACTCTTCCAACGCCAGTTCCACTGCCATCATTTCCAACAGATTGATATGCAGCTGACTCTCCGGGAGAGTCCATGTGCCCGAGACCTGGTGTTCTCCCAGGCAGGCACCCCACCCTTCCAGCGATGCATCCGTGTAAACGGACAGCTGGGGGTGGGGTAGGTGCAGCGAAACCCCTATTAGGAGATTCTGACGCTGTTTCCACCATAGAAGATGCGATATTATCGGCTCCAAAACTGGCACCAGTTTTGACAGGGGTTCTGTTCTCTGTTTCCACAGAGACATCAGATACAACTGGATAGGTCTTCGCATTAGAGCAGCGTACGGGATAACCTGCTCCATGGAGACCATCATGCCCAGCATCTGAAGGAACCGCCTCGCCTGAATGTGGTTTCCCACTCGAAAACTCCTGAGGATGGCTAACAGAGACACCACTCTGGGCTCTGACGGGTAAACCCTGCCCTCCTCGAGGTCGAATCGCATCCCCAAATAAACGAAATGTTGACTGGGCGTCAACTCGGATTTCTCCTCGTTGACTATCCAGCCTAGATCTGAAAGTAACTTCAGAGTCAGAGCAGTATCCACGTTCAACCTGGCTGCCGAGTCTGCCTTGAGCAGCCAGTCGTCTATGTAGGTGTGTAGCGTCACGTTCTCTTTTCTGAGAAACGCTGTCACCGCAAGGACCACTCTCGTGAAAACCCTCGAAGCTGTCGACAGGCCGAACGGGAGAACTGTAAACTCCCATACTTGATTCTGAAACGCAAATCTCAGAAACCTGTGCCAACTCCGATTGATCGGAATGTGGAAATATGCATCTTTCAGATCGATCGATACACACCACATTCCTTTCCTCAATCCCGCCATTACCGACCTCGGTGTTTCCATCTGGAACCGAGGCGTATGGATAAACCAATTTAATGGCCTGAGATTGAGTATGGGTCTCCATCCCCCCGTGCTCTTGGGGACAAGGAACATGTTTGAATAGAAGCTTGGAGTGTTCCGGTTTGCTGGTTTTATTGCTCCCTTCAGAAGCAAACCCGACACTTCCTTTTGAACGGCTTCTAACTTGTCTGGCTCCCTTGGTACGGGTGTCCAGACTGGTGCCAAAGACAGATTTTGTGGCGGAAAGTCCCACCACTCCGGCATGTAACCCTGGGATAACCATCCCAGGACCAGACTGTCTGACGTCACACCTCGCCAAACCTCGACGAAACGCATGAGCCTTCCACCCACCATAGACGCCTCGACGTCTAACGGGGTTGTCCGGCTCGCAGTCCGCCCCCCCCCCCCTTTCTTAACGAGAGAGAGTGAGAACCATTTCGTTCTAGGTACGACGGGTATAACTGGCACCGCTGTTCCTGTCGCACAGGTGCGGTCCAGGCGGATATGAAGGGAGCTTGCGTACCCTCAGGTACGCTTCGGCCCCTTCTGTCCGCCCTTTGAGGCCTTACCCGTACCCTTCCCCTTGCCCTTACCACCTCTAGGGCGGTCAGGAGCAACATTGGGGAGGGTAGGCGCCTCTACAGCCTTCCTGGGTTTCTTCGCCGGCGGCGGCTCCGAGAACCCAGCCGAAACAGACGTCGCAATAGGCGTGGCTTTCGCCTTGCCCTTATGCTTTCTCTGTTTCTTTGAAGGCTGTCCGGTTAGCGGCTTGCCCACAGCCCCTAGTGCGTGCGCTTGCCGCACCAGCTCTAGCTGGAGATTTACCGCTAACCGATTCTGTGCAATACTGGCGGTGTCCTCTAAGATGGCCCGCGCTTGGCCACCAAAGATGCTAGGCCCTGTCAGGGGCGTCCCAAGAAGACGCTCCCTGACTGCCGTAGCCGGACGCATATGGTCAATGACCATTTGCCTCCTGGACTTCGTCACACGCGCTTGCACCCTTGCCAATGAGTCCATTGACAGCACCAAGCCGTCATTAACGCACGATAGCGCCACAGGTGGCACAGGGTGGCCTGCCCCCGCTTCAGCCCACACCGACTGAAGTAGACGATAGGAGTGATTGACAGCGCTCATGGCTGCCCTCACACCCTCATCGCATAGGGCCAGGACTTCTTCCTGGTGTACCTGGGCCTTATCCACTAGTGCCGGACCGGGACCACCCGACCCGGCACTCTGGACGCCCAGTACCCATCGGTCATCCTCCGTGACCGACGGGACTACACCATACCTGTCGTATTCACCCCGCGGAATACGGCACCTTGCCCGCACCTCCCTGGAGGCTGCAGGGAGCTGACCCTTGGTCATTAGTTGTTTACTATGAATAGCATCCAACAAATCAATGAACCGTGGATCCAGTCCCACTGACTGGATCCGGGCCGCGGGCAAAATCCCCGTCCTAATCGACGCAACCGACGGACGGGGCGCATCTTCATCGGCCGTGGCCGAAACCACAGACGGGTCAACTCTGGCTAGCCACGCCAGAGCATCAGACCAGTCTAACTCCGAAGAAGATACCCCCGCAAACACGTCACCCGTTGACATGCTTACGGGTCTGCCAGCCATGGCCTCCCGGCCAGGAGCCACGGCTGACACGCCAGGCACTCCGCTACCACATGGTTCCGCCGCCACCCCATGAAACACTCCGGTCCATGGGGTAGGTCCGCACGGAAAACCGTACGGACCCGTAACCGTCGCGGAACCATAGCCGGCCACGGGCGCCAACGGCACCCCACGTCCGGCTGCCGGACCAGGCGAGATAGGTGAGTACCACGCCTGGCCCGGCGCACCGGTTCCCCTGACGGCTGGTGACAAACCAAGCCGCGCGGAACCGGTGCACGGTAACGGATTGGCCTCAGCCGCAGGCGGAGCCGCTGACCTGGCTTGCGCCAAACCAGACAAATGGAGGCCGGTTCCGTCCAGGACGGAATCAACCTCCATATTCTCCACCTGCGGCTTCACGGGCCGCAGCAACCTCTCCTCCTCGGCCTCATCGTCTTCAGACTCCGAAGAGCCGTCACTAGACGAATAAACCGTGGAGCCGTCCTGGCGGACGGCTCCCACACCTGACGGACCGGCCACCGCTACTGGACCACCCGGAGGTGGCCGCAGAGAGACAGAACCCGTCTGGCCGAAGCCAGACGGACCCGCCAGGGGGCCGTACGAGACGGCCCCCTCGGTAACCAGTCCAGAATCCTGTCCGAAGACAGGATCCGTACCAGGCATGGGGAGAAACTGCCCCCCAACCTTTGGTAGCAGGGACGACACCAGCGTGGGCAGAACGCTATGCAGAAAACCCTGCATAGCCGGACCAAACCACGCCGGCGGTGCCATCTCCGCCACCTCCAGCTGGGGACGTGGAGCACCCCCACCGGCCGAACCGGGCGCTCCACGATTTCTTCTCAGACCGCCTGACCCCGCGTCAGACCCAGCCAAGTCCTTCTGGGCAAGGAACTTAACCATCGTTTCGACGGACCACACTGCACAAACATTACACCTATGATCTATATTACACAGGGCACACCTAAAACAGACATGGTCCTTGAACATTACACGGACAAACTTATGGCAGTCGTCACATGATGGCGGGGCTGGCTTGGCCTATAAAATAAGCACAAACCTACAATAAACAAGCGGAACGAGACACGGATGGAAGGCAGACAATTAATTTTCAAATATTTTTTGACTCATAAATTAACCGTAACCTCCCGCACCCCACCCTGCCACGTTACAACAACGATCGCATTGATTATGACGACAAGAACGCGGCGGGCACAACACACCCATAATAGATCCTACAGGATGTGTAACGGCTCAGGAATCATATCGCATAGCATTCAGGGTATATTTACTAATCAATATAAATTATACTCCTAACGAACGCAGCACGATATGTGAAGAAAACAACAAAATGTATAACAACTACTGTCTCACACGGTAAAACCGCAGACCACGCATCTACTCAAGAATTTTGAAACCACCGATCATTGCAAACCGATCGTGATCGCACGTAAACTTGATCATTCTAAAGTTTCCGGTACCATTTTTTAGTACGCAGCACCCAGAACAAGATGCGCGAATTAATGAAAAAAATTTTCTTCACATAAACATCCGAGCGACCGGGTGTGACGTCACCCGCTCGGATTCTACGGAGAACGACGTCAGCCGATATTCGTGTTAGAAATACCGTAGCAAACACCTATTTTCATATCTGCCGATCGCCTGTTGGGGTTTAAAGAAGGCGATCGTCTGGCATATATCGTTGCTAGCACACGTCCCAGATTCTATGGGGTTAGAAATTGGAACATGCGACACAACGAAATTTAGAGACCTAAGTCTTTTAACTATGGATATAAAGAACAATACAACCTGGTTGTCTTGGGCGGTATTCTCCATAGTCCTTAGTTATCCTTTCAGAACACACAAACTATCACTGATTAAAGACTTAGATTCTTTTAAAAAACACTAAAATCCTTAATGCGAAAAGCATGTATTGCACTTGTTGCTATGCAAACAAGAATGAGCTCTATGGTAAACGGGTACTCGGCAGTGGGGAGCCGGGTACCCGGTTCCCAGGAGTCGGTAAAGCTTTCTAAGTCTATAATCCTAGAGCCGCTGTCAGGGCCAGCTGTATATCAGAAGTAGAAGTAACAGAATGGTGAGTATTGATCGAAGGAGAATGACAGCGCTCATCGCTGCCCTCACACCCTCATCGCATAGGGCCAGGACTTCTTCCTGGTGTACCTGGGACTTATCCACTAGTGCCGGACCGGGACCACCCGACCCGGCACTCTGGACGCCCAGTACCCATCGGTCATCCTCCGTGACCGACGGGACTACACCATACCTGTCGTATTCACCCCGCGGAATACGACATCTTGCCCGCACCTCCCTGGAGGCCGCAGGGAGCTGACCCTTGGTCATTAGTTGTTTACTATAAATAGCATCCAACAAATCAATGAACCGTGGATCCAGTCCCACTGACTGGATCCGGGCCGCGTGCAAAATCCCCGTCCTAATCGACGCAACCGACGGACGGGGCGCATCTTCATCGGCCGTGGCCGAAACCACAGACGGGTCCACTCTGGCTAGCCACGCCAGAGCATCAGACCAATCTACCTCCGAAGAAGATACCCCCGCAAACACGTCACCCGTTGACGTGCTCACGGGTCTGCCAGCCACGGCCTCCCAGCAAGGAGCCACGGCTGATACGCCAGGCACTCCGCTACCACACGGTTCCGCCGCCACCCCATGAAACACTCCGGTCCATGGGGTAGGTCCGCACGGAAAACCGTACGGACCCGTAACCGTCGCGGAACCATAGCCGGACACGGGCGCCAACGGCACCCCGTGTCCGGCTGCCGGACCAGGCGAGATAGGTGAGTACCACGCCTGGCCCGGCACACCCGTTCCCTTGACGGCTGGTGACAAACCAAGCCGCGCGGAACCAGTGCACGGTAACGGATTGGCCTCAGCCGCAGGTGGAGCCGCTGACCTGGCTTGCGCCAAACCAGACAAATGGAAGCCGGTTCCGTCCAGGACGGAATCAACCTCCATATTCTCCACCTGCGGCTTCACGGGCCGCAGCAACCTCTCCTCCTCGGCCTCATCGTCTTCAGACTCCGAAGAGCCGTCACTAGACGATTCAACCGTGGAGCCGTCCTGGCGGACGGCTCCCACACCTGACGGACCGGCCACCGCTACTGGACCACCCGGAGGTGGCCGCAGAGAGACAGAACCCATCTGGCCGAAGCCAGACGGGACCGCCAGGGGGCCGTACGAGACGGCCCCCTCGGTAACCAGTCCAGAATCCTGTCCGAGGACAGGATCCGTACCAGGCATGGGGAGAAACTGCCCCCCAACCTTTGGTAGCAGGGACGACACCAGCGTGGGCAGAACGCTATGCAGAAAACCCTGCATAGCCGGACCAAACCACGCCAGCGGTGCCATCTCCGCCACCTCCAGCTGGGGACGTGGAGCACCCCCACCGGCCGAACCGGGCGCTCCACGATTTCCTCTCGGACCGCCTGACCCCGCGTCAGACCCAGCCAAGTCCTTCTGGGCAAGGAACTTAACCATCGTTTCGACGGACCACACTGCACAAACATTACACCTATGATCTATATTACACAGGGCACACCTAAAACAGACATGGTCCTTGAACATTACACGGACAAACTTATGGCAGTCGTCACATGATGGCGGGGCTGGCTTGGCCTATAAAATAAGCACAAACCTACAATAAACAAGCGGAACGAGACACGGATGGAAGGCAGACAATTAATTTTCAAATATTTTGACTCATAAATTAACCGTAACCTCCCCGCACCCCACCCCGCCACGTTACAACAACGATCGCATTGATTATGACGACAAGTACGCGGCGGGCACAACACACCCATAATAGATCCTACAGGATGTGTAACGGCTCCAGGAATCATATCCCATAGCATTCAGGGTATATTTACTAATCAATATAAATTATACTCCTAACGAACGCAGCACGATATGTGAAGAAAACAACAAAATGTTATAACAAAACTGCTGTCTCACACGGTAAAACCGCAGACCACACATCTACTCAAGAATTTTGAAACCACCGATCATTGCAAACCGATCGTGATCGCACGTAAACTTGATCATTCTAAAGTTTCCGGTACCATTTTTAGTACGCAGCACCCAGAATAAGATGCGCGAATTAATGAAAAAATTTTCTTCACATAAACATCCGAGCGACCGGGTGTGACGTCACCCGCTCGGATTCTACGGAGAACGACGTCAGCCGATATTCGTGTTAGAAATACCGTAGCAAACACCTATTTTCATATCTGCCGATCGCCTGTTGGGGCTTTTTTTTTTTAAAGAAGGCGATCGTCTGGCATATATCGTTGCTAGCACACGTCCCAGATTCTATGGGGTCAGAAATTGGAACATGCGACACAACGAAATTTAGAGACCTAAGTCTTTTAACTATGGATAATAAAGAACAATACAACCTGGTTGTCTTGGGCGGTCTTCTCCATAGTCCTTAGTTAATCCTTTCAGAACACACAAACTATCACTGATTAAAGACTTAGATTATTTTAAAACACTAAAATCCTTAATGCAAAAAGCATGTATTGCTCTTGTTGCTATGCTCTATGGTAAACGGGTACTCGGCAGTTGGGAGCCGAGTACCCAGTTCCCAGGAGTCGGTAAAGCTTTCTAAGTCTATAATCCTAGAGCCGCTGTCAAGGCCAGCTGTATATCAGAAGTAACAGAATGGTGAGTATTGATCGAAGGAGAAAAACCAATTTAATGGCCTGAGATTGAGTACGGGTCTCCATCCCCCTGTACTCTTGGGGACAAGGAATATATTGGAATAGAAGCCTGGAGTGTTCTGGTTCGCTGGTTTTATTGCTCCCTTCAGAAGCAAACCCGACACTTCGTTTTGAACGGCTTCTAACTTGTCTGGTTCCCGTGGTACGGGTGTCCAGACAGGTGCCAAAGAGATATTCTGCGGCGGAAAGTCCCACCACTCCGGCATGTACCCCTGGGATAACCATCCCAGGACCAGACTGTCTGACCTCACACCTCGCCAGGCCTCGACGAAACGCATGAACCTTCCACTCACCATAGACGCCTCGACGTCTAACGGGGTTGTCCGGCTCGCGGTCCGCTCCCCCCCCCCCTTTCTTAATGAGAGAGAGAGAACCATTTCTGTCCTGGCTCGGCAGGTATAACTGGCACCGCTGTTCCTGTCGCACAGGTATGAAGGGAGCTTTCGTACCCTCAGATACGATCCGCTCCCTTCTTTCCGCCCTTGGAGGACTTACCCTTACCCTTCCCCTTCCCGCCTCTAGGGTGATCCGGAGCAACATTGAGGAGGGTAGGGGCCTCCACAACCTTCCTGGCTTTCTTAGCCGGCGGCGGCTGAGAAAATCCAGACGAAGCAGAAGTCGCAGCAGGCTTAGCTTTCGCCTTGCCTTTCTGCTTCTTCGAATGTTGGCCAGCTAACGGCTTCCCTACAGCCCCTAGTGCGTGCGCTTGCCGCACTAGCTCCAGCTGTAGGTTTACCGCCAACCGATTCTGCGCAATGCTGGCAGTGTCCTCTAGGATGGCCCGCGCCTGGCCACCGAAGATGCTAGGCCCTGTCAGGGGTGTCCCAAGAAGACGCTCCCTGACTGCCGTAGCCGGACGCATATGGTCAAGAACCATTTGCCTCCTGGACTTTGTCACACGTGCTTGAACCCTTGCCAGTGCGTCCATAGACAGCACCAAGCCGTCATTGACGCACGAAAGCGCCACAGGTGGCACAGGGAGGCCTGCCCCCGCTTCAGCCCACACCGACTGAAGAAGGCGGTACGAATGGTTGACAGCACTCATAGCTGCCCTCACACCCTCATCGCATAGGGACAGGACTTCCTCCTGGTGTGCCTGGGACATGTCCACAAGTGCCGGACCGGGGCCACCCGCTCCAGCACTCTGAACACCCAAAACCCATCGGTCATCCTCGGTGACCGACGGTACCACACCATATCTGTCGTATTCCCCCCGCAGAATACGACACCTTGCCTGCACCTCTCTGGAGGCCGCAGGGAGCTGGCCCTTGGTCGTGAGCTGCTTGCTATAAATAGCATCCAGCAACTCTATGAAACGTGGATCCAGTCCAACCGACTGGATCCGGGCTGCGGGCAAGATCCCCGTCCGAATCGATGCAACTGACGGACGGGGCGCATCCTCCTCGGCCGTGGCCAAAACCAGACGGGTCAACCCTGGCTAGCCAAGCCAGGGCCTACGACCAGTCTACTTCCGAGGAGGACACACCCGTGAACACGTCACCCGTTGACGCATTCACGGGCCTGCCAGCCATGGCCTCCCGGCAAGGAGCCGCGGCTGACACGCCAGGCACTCCGGTACCAAACGGTTCCGCCGCACCCCATGAAACACACACAGTCCATGGGGTAGGTCCGCCCGGAAAACCGTGCTGACCCGTAGCAGACGCAGAACCGTGGCCAGACACGGGCGCCAATGGCACCCCATGTCTGACCGCCGGACCAGGCGAGATAGGTGAGTACCACACCCGCCCCGGCACACCGTATCGGCTGGCGTCAAACCAACCATCACGGGACCGGTGCCTGGTACCAGATTGGCCTCAACCACGGGCGGAGCCGCTGCCCTGGCTTGCGCCAAACAAATGGAAGACGGTTCCGTCCAGGACGGAATCGACCTCCATATTCTCCACCCGTGGCATCACAGGCCGCAGCAACCTCTCCTCCTCGTCTTCAGACTCCGAAGAGTCATCACTAGACGAGGAAACCGCGGAGCCGTCCTGGCGGACGGCTCCCACACCTGACGGACCGGCCACCGCTACTGGACCACCCGGAGGTGGCCGCAGAGAGACAGAACCCGTCAAGCCGGAGCCCGACGGGACCGCCATGATTTACCCTCGGACCGCCTGACCCCGCATCAGACCCAGCCACATCCTTCTGGGCAAGGAACTTTAACATCACTTCTGCGGACCACACTGCACACACACTACACCTACTATCAAGGTTACATGGCGTACACCTAAAACAGACATGGTCCATAAACAGGACCCGTACGAATTTGTGGCACACATCACATGATGGCGGGGCTGGCTTGGCCTATAAATAAGCACAAACCTACAATAAGCAAGCGGAATGATACACAGATGGAAGGCAGACAATTAATTTTCGAATAATTTGACCAAGAATTAACTGTAACCCTCCCGCACCCCACCCCGCAACGTTACAGCAAAGATCGCATTGACTATGACGACAAGAACGATGCGGGCATAAATACACCCATAATTGATCCTCCAGGATGTATAAAGGAACCAGGAATCATATCGCATAGCATTCGGGGTATATTTACCAATCAATATAAATTATACTCCTAACGAAAGCCAAAACGATATGTGAAGAAACAACAAAATGTAAACAAACTGCTGTACCACACGGTAAAACCGCAGACCGCACATCTAATCAAGAATTTTGAAACCACCGATCATTGCAAACCGATCGTGATAACACGTAAACTTGAACATTCCAAAGTTTCCGGTACCATTTTTAGTACGCAGCACCCAGAACAAGATGCGCGAAGTAATGAAAAATTTTCTTCACATAAACATCCGAGCCTCACGGGTGTGACGTCACCCGCTCAGATCCTACGGAGAACGACGTCAGCCGATATTCGTGTTAGAAATACCGTAGCAAACACCTATTTTCATATCTGCCGATCGCCTGTTGGGGTTTAAAGAAGGCGATCATCCGGCATATCTCGTTGTTAACACACGTCCCAGATTCTATGGGGTCAGAAATTGGAACATGCGACACAACGAAATTTAGAGACCTAAGTCTTTTAACTATGGATAATAAGGAATTATACAACCTGGTTATCATCGGCGGTATCCATATTATCCAATTATCCTTGTAAGAGAACCTAGCTACCACAATCACAGACAAAAGACTTAGATATTAATTCTGAATCTTTCCACTGCGAATCAAGCATGTACGCTCTTGTTGCTATGCAAACAAGAATGAGCTCTATGGTAGACGGGTACTCGGCAGTTGGGAGCCGAGTACCCGGTTCCAAGGAGTCGGTAAAGCTTCCTAAGTCTATAGTCCTAGAGCCAGCTGTCAGGACCAGCTGTATATCAGAAGTAACAGAATGGTGAGTATTGATCGAAGGAGAATTGCCAGTGTTGAATCACTCACGCCATATTAAAACATTGCTGAACATATGGCCCCACATCTTCCCAAGCATAGAAACCAATTTGTCTTTTAAATAGGAGTGGAGTAGACCTGTGGTGTATGAGTATCTAGCCATGTACTATTCACTCAGGAATTGCTGAAAATTAGATATGTGGAAGCTAGTTCCTGATAGACAGGGGTGTAACTCTGCCCACACAGGGAAATTTATAGGCTCTAGATAGCAGATTCAATTTAACAATGACCAGGACTGGTGGTAATTGGAAGTTGTACTAATTCAGTTACCACATTGGATAAATTGGTAAATTTTTAGGAATTGGAATTGCTAATTGAAATTACTTTGCTCCAAGAATGACTAATTTCCAATTTCTTTTCAATCATTTTATCAACAGTTTTGTCTCCTAGCATAGTATAACATATGTAATATAACAAAGTGAGTAGGTTTCAACCCTTTAAAGGCCAAATTGTCCAAAACCAGCATTTGTATTGATCTTGAGATGCCTGGCTTCATAATCAAGCAAGCCATTTCAGTTGTAAATTTTAAAAATTGCCTTCTTTTTATCTCCAAAGTGTAAATGTACATTTTGTGTCAAAAAATGGAAATTTTCTTAAAGAAATTTGACCATTAATGGGAAATTGTCATGTTTGCCAAAAATTGCTTGTGTAGTGGTATGTCTTGAAAGATGTCCTTTTGCAAGGCAAAGGAAGATTACTTTTTGAAAAATGAAATGGCTGGCTTTGTTACTGGGGCAATAAAATAAAGTAAAGTAAAAAATTCTTCCCCTTAACCTACAAATGGCCATTTACTATCTAAAAATTCAAAATATCATTTACCAATCCTCACCTTTACAGGAATAATGCTGAACAGATAGCCATAGAGCCAGGTCCTACAACCCCTGGCCCACAGCATATGACCTCACCATGTTCACTCTGTAAATTTCAGATGTTTTTCCCGTTGAATATTAAAATGTACTGTCCTGATCAACTACAGGGTTCACACACCTTCAGCAGAATTAAATTCCATACCTTTTCCAGACTTTTTCCAGACTCAATTTCAAATTTTCCAAACCTCATTTTGGGACTTTCAATCAGACAAAAAATAAACTCAGTTACTAAGTTCATCATATATAAACTTTATAAAACAAGAATATCAAAACATAGCGTGCACACTTTTGCCTGTGGAACTGAAGCAACCGCAGTAGTGGAAGACCCGAAGACAATAACAAACTGCATATATAAATAATTGTCACAAAAATGTCAAAGCACAGCGCGCGCGCACACACACACAGATATTAATTTTATTACAGCAGCACATTTTTTGTTGGATATTTTGAAAATAATTTGACTGGAAACTGTTGCTGCTTTAAATTAAGTCAAATTATTTTCAAAATATTCAACAGCTATCCTATCAAAACACACCATTAAAAGATCATAGGAGTTATCTTAATCTAATATAGCCAGAAATATCAACATACACACAAACACACACAGTGTGTCACATATACACAGGATTTCTCATTATAAAGGGACTTTTTGAGGGTATATAGTCCCAAAATCTAGATTGGGAACAGTATATTGTCTATCAGTGTCTCCGCGAACCGTATATTGTCTAGGAGTGGCTCATGTTTTTCAGGATGCAAACCAAATATGAATTTCATTACAGCAGCACATTTTTTATTGAATATTTTGAAAATAATTTGACTGGAAACAATTTTCAAAATATTCAACAGCTATCATGCAAAGTTGAGCTTGAGACACCCCCATTTATTTGTTGAGGGCCTCCCCCACCCCACCACTAGATAACAAGTTAAACCCTACATATATACACATACACTAATTTAATTTTAATTTACCATAGGTGATCATATCGCCATAGCAACAGGAGGACTCCTCATTATTTTCACTTGATAATGCGGTAACATAAGAGGCCTCACGATATGAAAGAGCTGTCTGACAGTCAATAATATTTTACCGTGACTCAACACAAGGTTGGAATCATCTAACATTGGGCGATATAAAATTGCCACGCTTCTAAATGATCGCCATAGCAACAGGAATTCATTATTTTCACTCAATGATGAGCCAACACAAGAGGCCTCATGATATGAGGGCAAATTTGGGATCATCTAACGTTGGGCGATATAAAATTGCTACGCTTCTAAATGATTCTGGTACTATCAATGTGAAAATGTAAAATATTCTTACCCTGAACCAAAGAAATCCATAACTTTCGGTGCTGGCTTTAGACAAAAACTTCTGTCAGTGTCTCATGTTTTTCCCCCGGCATGTGGCTAACAAGAGCCGCTTCGCCCATATTCCCGATGTCAAACGACTTACTACAAACACTACATTTGGCACGCGAGTTTGTAATATCCAATCCTTATATTTATCATTAGTTTCCCAAACACTAGCATATTTGCACTTTCCCATCTTTACTGTATCACAAAAAACGGCAATCTCGCAAATTATTTCATTGTTTCGGCTTCTAACACTCTGTACTATTTGACAGACGACTGCCGATTCACTCATTTTTATTGCGTTGTACTTGAACATGTTCAGAACCTGTATTGCTCAACAACCGCGAGATGTTCCTGGTAATAGGTGGTTTTCTATTGCAAGACGAGACCGGGACCCAATCAAATTAGATTCTGGCAAGATTGGCTGAAACGCGAGATTTCGTTCGTAAACAAAGATTGCGGTCGGAAAAATTAGGATTGCCGATATTTTAATTTTCCATACCAGTTGACCCAAAATTTGAATTTCCATACTCTTTCCAGCACTGGAAAAGGCTTTCCTAATTTTCCATACTTTTGCCAGACTTCCATACATGCGTACGAACCCTGCAACTATCTGAGTATGACTGTATTTAGTATTATTTTATTTACTGACTATTATACATTCTCAAGGTTGCTGCCAGGAAAAGAAATTGTTTTAACCATCACCCTCCCTCTACCCCTCCACACACCATCTAAAACATTTAGGGGTCTAATGCTCCCTACCCCATCCTCTGTTTCTGTCACTAACCCGACAAGACACACAATTTGTGAAAATAACACTCATAAGTCTGGAGAGTTTAATAATAAATTCACCAACGTGTCATGGTGGATTTAAGATTTTATTATGGGGTGTATCCAACCTAGCAGTCATCGTCTGGGTGGGGTTCCCAATGGCGGTGGAGGTAGGGAGGGGTGTCATGCCCCTTCCCCTATAATAATTGGACAATGAAATGCTCTGAGAAGTAGTTTCCTGCATATTGATTAATTAATTCAAGTTCAAGTTCAAGATTATTTATTTTGATATAGAATATACATTTACAGTTTCACAACAGGTAGTCCACCAAAGGCAGAGCCTATGTGGCGGTGGACCCCTACATATAACATATAACAACAATATAGGACATGAGAATACTGAATACATAAGGTTAACATGTCATAGTCCTTGTTTATTTACTGGGATGCGGGTTGGGAATTAATGCAGCCCAACACCACCACTCTCCACCTCCACCAACCATGACCCTAAGGGGTTGGGTGGGGATGGGCTGCAAAGCCAACCTAAATATGGGGGGTTACCTCATGCAGACAGAGACACACACGTACACACCTAACACACACCCCCCCCCCATCTCTCTCTCCGCCTATACACACACGGATAATCATTGTGACAGTAGGGCATATATATATATATATATATATATATATATATATATATATATATATATATATATATATATCCATCTTGACCTCATTCGTAAACATCTATCGGGCAGCTGCTTGTATTGGTACTATAGCCTACCATTATCTACATGCACTGACGTTGTGGGGGCATTTCTGACATATCATTGCGGTAGTATTTTGCTTTCTAATGTGCATAGAATCAATAATATATTTCTAAAAATGCATAGTAAAATAGTATTCCATGTTAGAATTGTCAATTCGGCCAACTTTACCGGTAGAGCTGACGTAAAATTGCAACTTTCATGGCTTTGAGTAGCATCAAACGCGGCAGTGTAATGTTGTTTACTAACAAAACAGTGATCAGCTGGCCGTACGCTTGACGGCCAGTCATCTGCACACGCGTGAAAATGATGTCATAAGGGAATTCCGTAAAACCTCCTATAATTGTGCACTGAAAATATTCTTGGAACAAGGAGAAATAACATGATTCCTTAAGGCTTAAGATTCCTTAAGGCTTAAGCGATTGAAAACTACCTCCTCTCCCCTACATGATGATGATGAAATAATTCAAAACGAAAACAGGTGTCACTCACTGGAAATAAACATATTTTTCTTACTCGATTTTAGGGGAAGTTACAGATATCTTCGCAAGTTCTTCCTTTAATGCCTCGATGTCATCTGACATATCCTCCTCGTACGGTGAACCTCCATCATGATCTTCCCGCGCAGCCTCTTCAGGCCGAGTTTCAGATGTTCTATCGGCATCCTTTAAATCCTGCGAGCCACTTAAGTTATCGGTGGGCGAATTGGATAAATTTTCTGTGTTGTTTCCCTCAATCGAATTTGTCATTATTCAAACAGTATTCATTAACTAAGCTAAAATAAATTTAAATAAAAAATCAAATGCTCTAATTCGAAAATGGCGTATAGTAACCATAGGAACAAGGGGGTTAACTCTAGAAAATTTTCTTCTTGTGGTTGGAAATCACTGGCACAGATATTTAGTTTAGGCTTCGCTCGAATTTGTCGTCCAGTCCCGTTCAGAAAACTGAAACTGATGAACTTCCCAGATGAAATGCTACGCCTCATAGTCCACTGGTGCACTGGTTTCCGGAGCCAAGTCCGATGGCAAGGTCTTTTGTCACCCGAGATTATACCCCATCAACGGAACATTTAAGGAAGCACGATTTCACCCATTGCTTTAAGGCTTATATTAAGGACAACCTATACGCCCTAGCAGACAAACACATAGGAGCAACTATAGGCACAGAATGTGTGGCAGCTATAGCCTGTGCAGACGATATCGCCGTAGCTTCACCTAGCTCAGCCTTTGAAGATCAGCTGGTCACTACGAAACCGCATCAAAATCAATGTATGGATGAAGGAGGCTTTTCACATCAACAATCCGGTAGCAATAG
>JAVVLW010004031.1:0-95000 GCA_034401795.1 Chaetoderma sp. LZ-2023a | reverse complement strand
ATACCTGGGAGTCACCTATGACAGAAGATTAACATGGAAGGAGCACATCCAGAACGCAGAGGCAAAGGCCAGAAGAAAGCTAAACATCATGAGGAAGCTGCCAGAAACAAAGTTGGGTGCCAATGTTAGGATCCTCAAGACCATCTACCTAGGTACCGTACGACCATACCTTGAGTATGGATCCAGCTCATGGATGACAGCAGCTAAATCTCATCAACAGAACTTCGACAGAGTACAAAACCAGGCACTGCGCATCATCACTGGTGGAATGAGATCAACACCAATAGAAAAAATGGAGCAGACAGCAGGCATCCCCCCCCCCACTTACCAAAGGAAGGGAATGCAAAGCACCGATCCAAGCTGCAAAGTTCAAATCGTTCAACAACCACCCGATGAAGATCAGGCAAGCACAGCTGTCATCAGGAAGACTTAAAAGATCAAGTTTTGTAAAAGAGACAAAAGCACTTCAAAGGAAACACCAAGAAATGTTGCCAGCACAAATAGAAGACCCAAACCACACACTTGATCCTCCACCCTGGGAAAACAAACTAGAGAGCATAGCTATTCGCACCACAGTACCTCATCTCACAACCAAAGATGAACACAGTGATGTGAGCAAGAAGGCCCTGACCCTAGCCATGCTGGAAGAAATGTACCCTCAGGAGACATGGATAAGGATCTACACAGATGGATCAGCCAAAGATGCAATTAGGAGCTGAGGTGCTGGACTGCACATACAGTATCCAAACGGACAACATGAGTCAGCTGCAATACCGACAGGCAAACACTGCACAAACTACAGAGCTGAAGTCGAAGCACTGGTTCATGCAGCTAATACCGTCAGCAGAACAGCAGACCCTATTGCACAGATTGTCTTTTTATCTGATGCCCGCTCCGGCCTTGAGCCTATCACCAAAGGTAAGCTGCCACAACTTGAAGAAGCACTACAAACCATCAAATGTTTTCGAATAGCATTGCAGTGGATCCCCTCACACTGTGGAGTCCAAGGAAATGAGGAAGCAGACGAGATGGCAAAGGTGGGTGCAGAAGAGAATCAGACAGAAAACATGGTTACCCATACAGAGATGAAGACTATCATCAAGTCACTCTATAGAACACATCAATCAGAAGATGCCTACCATCATCTCTCGAGGCCAGAGCAAGTGACCATTTTTAGTCTCAGAACTGGACACAACAGACTAAACCAACACATGTACAGGCGGTTCCACCTTACGACATCGCCCGCTTGTCCTTGTGGAGAAGCAGAACAGACCACAGAGCACATACTTCAATGTTGCAGTACGTATCAGCTGCTGAGAGAAGAGATCTGGCCTTTGTCAACCTCTTTTCTTGAAAAGCTGTATGGGCCTGTGGAAGAACTGCAGAAAACCACAGATTTCATCTTGAGAACGGCTCTCCAAGTGTGATACCAGCGATCGAAAAGAAGAAGATGACATCTAACTTTTGGAGGTCCCAGGGACCAACACCCTTAAATCTGGGGGGGGGGGGGGGGTCTCTAGCTGAAATCTATGGGTCCTAAAAACTGAAATCTGGTGTTCCCAAGCAGTATTTCTCACCCATACTAAAATTTGTGGGTACCATGTCTCACAGCTATGAGTTATTCTGGTCCCATGCTAGATTGTGTAGGTATTTGTGTGCAAAAGCCTAGAAAACTAGTTAGTATTTAACAATCACACAAGAATTTCAGGGGTCCAAGGGGACCCACTCAGTGTTGCCCACAGCATCTGATTTTTGGGGGTCCCAAGGACCCCACACACTCAGATTTGGGGGTCCCACTGTAAAATCTGGGGGTCCCATGGGGTCCTCATCTGAAATATGGGGGTCCCATGTTTTTTTCTTAAAATAAACACAACACATTGATCTAATTATAAAGCACTTTATTAAACATGTTGAAAGCACTAGTTATGACATTGTAAATACTGTTAATGTATATATATATATAGAGAATATTAACTCTGCATAGTTTATTAACCTTTAGCACTTTTGGCCACCATTGTAGATCACCAAAATACCCATTTTTGAAAGTTTAACACTTGAATGACTGGCTCTAAACAGCGCCAGTCATTCCAGTGGTAAATTTTCAGAAATATCTGGGACGAGTTTGCTCAAGGACGACTTGACCTACTTCGGTATAATGCGGGCGTATTTTTTATAATGTAACTGGAATGACTAAATATAGTGGAATACATAGGCTAACATAGGCTAAGATCAGACAAAACAATAATTTATCAAAAATAATCTGTATAAATCAGATTAAACTGCGTAATTAGTGAAAATATATCAGCCGGATATGTCTAATTCATAGGGAGTAACTATGTAACGCGATTGCTGATTGGCTGAAGCATAGATAACACATTAGCGTGTATCCAATAAGGACTCTTGTATCGGGGAGCTTTGAGCTATACGCTGTTTGGAAAAAATCAATATTTTAACGTACGCCTACCTGTAGATCGACGATATCGTTGAACATCGCTGCTGGGATGAGCTTTTTACTCATCATATATACCGTCCTGATCTGGGCCTCATGGCTCTTCTTGTCCCGGCATAACTGACGATCGAACTCTTCATTTGATGCGGCCACTGATTTTTCTAATCGAATCCGTAGTACGGAAGCAGTCTCTGCCTCCTTCCTTGTGGTCTTGCGATGCAATATGTCGGTCTAACGCAGATTTCTGATAATTTGTACTACCGCTTACGAAATTATTAGCCTTCTTCGCACTGCTACAAAACTTACACTTCATTTTACCATCCAGAACCTCAAGCCATTTACTATACGCCGGTGTTTTTAACCAAACGTCACTGAATTTCCTAGACTTCACTTGCTTTACTTTAACCACATTTTCACAAATTTTCGCACTGGTGTCGCAAGACTCGCTACAAATTTTGCTACGCTTTGCCATACTTTCATCGTTATCATCACTATCAGCACATGTAGAATCTAGAGGTCGCTTAACGCCAAACTGAAACAAGCTTCGTTGCATTTTCACTAATTTAATGAAGTCAAGATTGCTCTCGTATATATACACAGATAAATCAAGTCTAATACTCGGCATGATTTGCTCAATTATTGTCTTAAATTCAAAGAGAATGACGAAGCGGACAGATTCTATTCAGATCAATTTAGTTGAGAAATTGGGAAAACCTAACGATCGAGTATTGTTAAACATTATAAACACTAATCCATCAGTCAATCAATCAGCCGCTATTGCTAAATAAAAGACGGCTTATAGCGCGCAGTGATACCGTTATTCAAACAGCAATACAAAGACACCGCCGCTAATCCGTCAAATGACCATTCAAATGTAAAAGATATCACAATATCTTCCATATATTCCTTCATCCATTTAGATATTTTGATAATTAAATAGAAAAAAATATTTTGCCTGTAAGTTAGGCAAGTAGGCATGCGCAAATTAATTTCAAAATATTCAGCAGATTAGTGATAACAACTTTGTGATCTGTCCTATGTTCTGAGCTGTGAAAGGGTTAAGACGCCCAAACACATGTGTATACGCTTGATCAGTTGTATTGGATTTCTCAAGCGTGAGGTTCTTTTACTGGGAGATTCCGCTGTTATCCAATCAAATACTGACACGTCACACTGACGTTTAGCACAACAGACAGAAACATGGCGGGTATTTTTGCAATTTGTAGGCCAAACAAGGCGACTAACATCAGGCTTGTAAACTCATTATTTAAAAAAATTAGAGCAAATGGAATACTAAGGATGATTTGGGGATTGTGTTTACAATTAAATATGGTAGTAGATGAATCTGATTTATGGGCATTAACAACTTTGGGTTGTGCAAGAAAACATACAACAAATAATAGTCTTAAACAACGCAGTAAGTTCGTTTTTATTGAACACACAATACATTAGGTATATTTTTTAAAGTAAAAACATGCACAAATAAATATACACACACGATAATATAATCGCTAATTAAGCTCACGCAAAGTTACCAGTTTCCGTTACTCTTTTTCACTGCGTCCCTTGTGCGTCCTCAGGGACGCAGAGGGTTAATTTTTATGCGTCCCTCTGCCATTTTTATGCGTATATACGCGCAAAAGGACGCATATGGGCAACTCTGGACCCACTGCCACTACTTTTGGGGTCCCAAGCTGCATTTTAGGGGTATATACACTCAAAAGGACCCCTATGAGAATCCCTGCTTGTGGTCATCCTACATGTATTGATGTGTCAAATTTTACAGAACGCATTTACGTGATCAGTTAATTGTGTTTGCCAGTAGGTGTCTCACTAAACATACTTGTGTGATTGTTGATTGTTGCTTTGAGTGATCACAATCGATCGTGGTTACTCGATTAATCAGCCTGTGTACAATTTACTCAGACATAACAACTAAGGCATATATCAATGACGAATTCTGCAATGGTGTTTAGAAATATCCATTTGCAGGCCAAAATGCTCAAGCCAGTCATTCCAGTGATACATCTTCAAAAATAATGTTCTCTTGGCCTGCACATAGACATATATTCGCTGAGCAAAATGCCACTTTTCATGACTGATCACATTAAAGTTCTTGTGTCCCATTAAATATAGACACTTTTGCACGAGATATGAGATGCCTGCTGATTTCTGTTGAATTTACCCAGCATGCTATGCTACCCAACATGCAACGCTACCCAGTATGCAATTTCCTGACTCCATAATCGTTGTAACTATTGGACGGCATATTCGTTTAGTCTATTGTCTGTATAGGTCAGGATTTCTCAAACAAAACCAACCTGCATGCACGTGCAAATAGTCATTTGTCCTCCAGCTTTGGAAGTGTAAGCATGCATGTAAGGCATACTATTCACGGCAGTACATTCGACGGCCTGCATTTCAACTGTTCAGCGCAACTGTGTAAATTTCCAGAAGAAAATTAGAGAAAGCGTTTATATATATTTTGACAATAATTTGCATAAAAGTTATTGCTATCAATGACAGCAACAACATTCAGTAAAATTACTGCCAAAATAATTATTAGGTAATACTAACCGGTACAGATTTAATACTAATTTGAATGAAAATTTTTGCTACAACAGCTTTGAGTCGGTTTTTTCTAAAATAACCATCATAATTTATAGTTGACTCGCTACAGATTTTAATAGCAATTTGACTGTACGGTGTTGGTTTCTAAGGCACCAACAGCATTGTCTAATTAGTATCCACACACGTGCAATCAATATATTACTATTTAGGTAAAGTGAGCATAGGCCTATATACGCGTTCTCACCAAGAATGAATGATTAGCAAATGGCGTGTAAGTTTTGTTGACAGATTTGCGCATTTGTTTGAAATGCATTGATCGAACATAACCGTACACACGGTAGCTAGGTGAAATATTTCCTTCGTGCAGGCAAAGCGTATTTTGGTTATAAACTCACTCTACTGAGCACCGTGTGATTCTGTGGACAACAATTTGATAACGTTGTTGGTGTCTTAGTCAGCAACAACTTAGTCAATTTGCTCTTCGAATCTGTAGAAAGTGTTGACTGAAATTTATGATGATTATTTTAAAATGCATAGACTGAAAGCTGTTGCAGCAACACCTCAATAAAATTTCCCTCAAATATATAGCGGGTAGTAATTTGCATTACATACTAATTATTTTGATAACAATTTGACTGAATGTTGGTGCTGTCATTGATAGCAACAACTTTCACACAAATTACTGTCAATGCATATAAAAGCCTTCTCCTATTTTCTCCTGGACATTGATACACTTTCTCTGAACAGACTGTTGAATGTACTGCTGTGAATACGCCTTACGTGCATGCTTAAGCTTCCAGAACTGGAAAATAAATGACTATTTGCACGTGCAAGCAGGTTGGTTTAGTTTGAGAAATCCTGGCTTGTGCAGACAATAGACTAAACGAATATGGCGTCCAATAGTTACACCGATTATGGAGTCAGGGCATTGCATGCTGGGTAGCATTCACGCCGGGTAGCCAGGTAGCATTGCATGCTGGGTAAATTGATTAAAATGTAAGTTTAGAAAATATTTTATGCAGTAAAAATTATTCACGTCTATTCGAATATTTAATTTTTAATCACACACCAGATTTAAAACATAATCACGATTTTCAATTTAATCACATAATCGGGTAAGCCTAGTCTTACTATGCTTAATTCCTCATTGTCATAATCTGCTTGATGGAGGAATTGAAGAATATGTGGACTCTTGATGGCATCGAATGCAATTTTATAATAGAAAACCTCCATTTACAGACTATTTTACAAATTTTATCACTGGCATGACTGGCTCAGTTATTAACCCTTTAATAGCCAAAAACAGCCTCTGCAGTGGTCTTGAGGAATGCTTATTTGCATGCCAAGACCATTTTTGAAAATTTATCAATGGAATAACTGGCTCAGTTATCAAGCCCCTCATCGAGCCAGTCATTCCAATGATAAATTTTCAAAAATAGTTTTCTCTTGCCCTACAAATGTACATTTGATAAACAAATAGTTTTATTTTCTTGAACATATTTGCCCATTAGTTTTTTTTTATTGACTCCAGCATTAAATTTTCAAAAATATTCTTCGTTTGTTCTGCAAAAGATTTCTTAAGCCCACTACAGAAGTCGCGTTTGGCCAGCTTATGTGTTACAGAGTTAAGACACATGCTTTAACATTTACCTTCTTATTTTCTGAGGGCTGTTTATCAAGCTTGCTGTCTGATGGCTTTCCTGGATCATTTAATTTTGTGGCCTCAACTTTTGGATTCTGGAAGACAAGATAAAGATATTACAGCCCTGAGTATAATAACATTTTGAACCTGTTTGTACCTGCAACACAAGAGGCCCACGGGGCCTGTAATGCTCACCTGGAACATAGGCAATTGAACTAGAAAGGCCTTAATACTTACCATTTTAGATTTTGATGAAATTTGCTCCAGCTTATCTTCTAATGACACTGTGTCAGATGCTGGTGGGTCATTTGATACTGGTGACTCACCTGTTGACTCCTGGAAGAAAGGATAAAGATGTTGTTTGGCTTGGTTAAGATAAAATAGTACAAGCAATAGTGGAGGATACCAGTTTATCCATCAATCATATGATGTCATAATCAACTACATGACGTGTAGGCTGACGTTATAATCAATTATGTCTCGAATGACGTAGCTAAATTTGTCACGAATGCTTAATTGATGACAGACTAAGCGTTGTTATATGAATTGAATGTGTTTACTATTGAATAAACATTCTGTTGAATTTTTGACACTAATTTGACTGGGCTCTGTTGCTGTCATAGGCAGCAACAGCAACCAGTGAAATGAGTTTCAAAATATTCAACAGTTTACCATGATTATTTTTTTGGAAACTGAGATTCAGAGTCCAGGCCTCGATAGATCCCAACACGGGCAAAGCGTGGGTGAAGCTTAGCTAGAGATAGACAGGGTCTGGCTAAAATTGGATTCCTCCATTCTACCACCACCAGCTATGGTTTAGCGTTAATATTAAGCCATGTCCATGACACTGGTCACTCATGCTTACTGTATCTGACTTTCCGGGGTCAACTGGGGGATCTGGATCCAGTGAAGCATCTCGTTTTCTCCGTGTGTTCTAAAAGGAAATACAAGCTCATGTTTAAAGAAAAATTCATGGATAAATTGAACATTTTCAAACCGAGAGTCACGATATAAGCCAATAGAGGGATCAGATCTGCCACTCAGGTATCTGACATCATAATGAAATACGTCACATGTTACATGTGTAGTTGACAGGACCACAATCAAAACCCGAGGTATATCAGAAGATCCCTTGCAGCTTACCAGTATATATTATCGCATAATAATAATAACAATAATAATAACAAGAGGCCCAAGGGGCCTGTGTCGCTCACCTGGAACATTTACAACTCAACTAATCTTTATGGAGTTTTACATCAATCAGTGCCACTTCCAATGACTTTCAGTCAAATGGTTATTTTGCAAAGGTTCTTTTGAACAATATTTAAGCAAAAATAGAAGACATCAGTACTAACAACAGAAATTGATGACATGCAGTCAAACTTGTATTAAGACACCCCTCAAGTGAGAATCAGAAGACAGACAGCCTCTTATGGTAGCTGGTTTCTTAACCCTTTAATGGTCATGATCAAATACATTTCAAAATATTTTAACAGTATAGGTATCAGAGTACACAATACATATCTTAAATATTTAGGCAGCAGTTACGGCGAAAAGGTTAACCTGTTAATTTAGTTTTTATCTATTATGGTAATAAAAGCTGTCATATGTCAATGGATGGTGGAAATAAAACTCCAATTGCACATTAATTAACCATTTAACCATTGAATTTAAGAAAAGTTCAATTTTCTCATAGAAAATGTCTATTTGCAGACCAAGACTACTTTTGAAAATTTACCACTGGAATGACTGGCTCGTTAAAAAGAGTCCGTCATTCCAATGGTAAAATTTTCAAAAATAGTCTTCATTTGGTCTGCAAATGACATTTCTCAAGACCACTGCCGAAACCGTTTTTAGCTGATATGATGGCTAAAGGGTTAACCGTTTTCCTAACCTAGCAAAATAGGTAAGATATTGTGTCCTCTGATATCGATAGCCAGGTGAGCTAATAATAATAAATTGATAAGAAGCGAATCTTATTAACGCATTTAACTGGAAATAATGCGCTAAGCTGTTGCTTAACAGCTGTTGTGTAAGCTGTTGCTGTCAATTGTATAACAGCAACAGCACTGTCTATGACAGCAATGGTCTTCAGCAATGGTGTTTACAAACTGTACACCAGCCTTTCTAATACTGGCTTTGTAACAATTAATCTCTAGACATTGGTGTGACAAGGGTTGAATAGTCATGCTGAAAACTGTTGCTGCACTTGACAGTAACAGACATCATCAGCAAAACCATTTTCAAAATGTCCGCAATACTCAACTAAATTCATTGCTAGAATTAATTGGCTTTGACCCTTTAACCCTCAAATTTATTCAAGACAATTTAAATTTTCTCAAAGAAAATGTCCACTTGCAGACCAAGAGAAGACTATTTTTGAAAACTTATCACTGGAATGACTGGCTCGGTTATCGAGCCAGTCATTCCAGTGGTAAATTTTCAAAAACCGTCTTCTTTTAGTCGGCAAATGGACATTTCTCACGACCACTGCAGAAGCCATTTTTGGCTGATATGAGTGTTAAAGGGTTAATGATGAATTAATTAAATAAATCTTTTAGAATCAGCATGTGAATATGGTACACTTCATCAGCTCACTACCTCACAGGGTATTAATTTCATTTCAATCCTGAGAATTAGAGTTGTGGTTTTAAATTACAAGATTAAATGTTTTCCTATGCTGGCTAAATATCTAAGATATGTATTGTGTATGCTGACATATATGACTTTGAATATTTTGATATTTATTTGACAGAAAGTTGTTGCATTCTAAGGCAGCAATGACTTTCAGTCAAATTATTATTTTGAACTAGTGAACAACTGCTGCTAAGTGAGTTTGGTCACTCTGTCAAATGATTACAAGGGTTTTAGAATGCAGTAAAACATGCTATAAAGACCACCTGTACTAAATGCCAATTTCACTACATGCCGCCAAGCCGTTTATCTGATAGATTCAGAAATGGCATGGTTGAAATCAGCATACTCATAACCTTGTACTAAACAAATTTTTGCTTTAAAATCCATCAAATAAAAAAATCCAATATGGCCGCCAAACATGCTGTATTTTGATTGGCCCACTGCGGCCATGTTTTTTTAATGGATCAACTTCCCGTGAATAAACTTTAATGGCCCTTAATCGCTAATTAGATCTGCCAAATTTCGATCCCTTCAGCGGTTCTGGAGAAGCTGTTTTGGCTAAAACTAGGTCAACCAAAATGGCCGCCGAACCATTTGACCAATCAAGTTCCCTTGAACAAACTTGGTTCAGCTCTTGCCCTAGATCATATTTCATGGGGTTTGTTTCCATCCACCAAGCGGTTTCGGAGAAGATTTTTAAAGACATTTCAAAAAATCGGCCAAAAATCAAGATGGCCACCGGCCAAATTCGCCGATCGGCTTCGTTTGAACAAATTTTAATCTCTACAACCTAAGGATGCTTCCTGCCAAATATAATTGAAATCATCCCATAAGTTCTCGAAAAGTAGACATTTTAAATTTCCCAATGCTTTAGTATGGGAGCATTTGGCGGGAAAATGATCCAAGATGGCCACCAAACCGTTTATCCGACAGCTTTGAAAATTGCAAATTTGTGATCAGAATACCCAAAAAACCTATATAAAACCAATTTCAGCCTCAAAATCCATCAAATAAAAAAATCTAATATGGCCGCCAAACATGCTGTATTTTGATTGGCCGACTGCACCATGTTTTTTGACGGATTAACTTCCCTTGAACAAACTTTAATGGCCTTTAGTCCCTAATCATATCTGCCAAATTTTGGCCTGATCCCATCAGTGGTTCTGGAGAAGAAGTCGTTTTCGCTAAAACTAGGTCAACCAAAATGGCCGCTGAACCATTTGCCCAATCAAGTTCCCTTGAACAAACTTGATTCAGCTCTTGCCCTAGATCATATTTCATGGGATTTGCTTCGATCCACCAAGCGGTTTCGGAGAAGAAGATTTTTAAAGACATTTCCTAAAATCGGCCGAAATCTAAATTGGCCGATCGGCTTCGTTTGAACAAACTTGGATCCCTATGCCCTAAGGATACTTCCTGCCAAAGATAACTTATATCGGCCTAGTGGTTCTTGAGAAGAAGTCGTTTAAAGGAAAAAGTTGACAGACGGACAGACGGATGGACGGGCAGACGGACGGACGGACTGATGGACGGACGGTCGCCATGGCATAAGCTCACTTGGCCATTCTGGCCAGGTGAGCTAATAATAATAATAATAATAATAATAATAATAATAATAATAATAATAATAATAATAATAATAATAATAAGTATATAGTCTCATTTTGAAAATTACTTGCCCAATCAAAATACATATACCAATTGATAGCATTACCAACTGGAGAAGCCATAAGCTTCAAGGCTGACCCATAATAACTTTAGAAGTGATTAGAAGTAACCTGCTGTACAATAACTACTGGCCCAACAAGGCTAACTGATAGGCAAATGGTTCAAGAAAACAAAGCTCAAAGCCTGAAACAGTAGAAAATTTGTCAAAACGAAAACATTATGATACAGAGTATATATTTAAGCATCACAAAAAATAAATCCTTACAAGTTTCATTTAACCCGTTAACACTGAAACTGGCCAAAAAATAGCTTCTGCAGTGGTCTTGGAAAATATCTATTTGTAGAGCAAGAGAAGACTATTTTTGAAAATTTACCACTGGAATGACTGGCTCGGTTACCGAGCCAGTCATTCCGGTGGTAAACTTTCAAAAATAGTCTTCTTTTCATCTGGAAATTTTCATGACAAGTTTGAGTGTTAACGGGTTAAAGTGGGTAAATCTTTGTGGATTAATTTGTCACTTGAAAAAAACCAGTCAAAATATGGAAGAATTTTCAAAATCATTCACATTATGACGCACACTAGATTCAATCATTGTACAGAAGAAATTTCTGGTACATGTAACTCCTCGCTGATGTAATTGTTGTTTGAAAGGGCTTAACCACATCAAAAAGGTTAACCTGTAGCCCTAAAGTTGCATACGGTTAAATGCCATAAAAATATGGGCATCGGATATAAGGTCGTTTCACTTTGCCATAAAGTAGAGCTAACAAGTGACTGAAGGGCAAGTTATCGCTAACCTGGAACATTGGCAATTCTAGTAGAAAAGCTGTGTCCTACAGTACAGATCATAGTTAGCTTTACTTAAACGCATCCTGAAGCTCGTTTAAAACGCGTCTATATGGCATAACTTTCTCGTAGTGATTTACTTAGACATAGTGCGTTTGGTAAAATCTCAAGACGCATATTGAAGTTTATCTTGACAGGTTGAAATTTTGACACTACGGGTTTGACATTTTGAATGACTGGTTTAACTTTTTGCTCTACGCGTTTGGTAGCGCTTGAAAATTTTACGATAAATTAAACGCGCCATCAATTCCAACTGTGGTTCTCCAGTTCTTTCGACGAGTCCTATGGCTAGAAGCAAATGGGTACTCGGTTCCTAGTCTAGGCAGACCCGGTATCAGTACAGGTTTCCTCCGTACATGTATCTCGCGTGCTTTGCAAACTTGATTGATTCGTACAGCAGATTTTAACTTATTTGCGTCAATTTGTGGCTGGATTTATCAGATGTATTTAATTTAGTGTTTTTTCACAGGATTCGTCTAATTTCTGCGTTTTTATAGTGAAAATCTCAATATATCTAATGCCGAATGGACAATCGTCTTGAACTGGAACACCATTCCATTCTGATGACGTCATCGCGTATATATTTAACATCGTTATCTTTGATTGGCAGAGATATTGTTGGAAAAGCCATCAATGGTAAATCTGATTGGTTGAACTAATCTCATGACGCTTTGACAGTTGTGTACTATTAGACGACAGTAAAAAAGGATTTCCAGACGTTGGCTGTGATCTGGACAAAAATTCAGATTGGGTACAAATTTTAATCTATGGATATATCGGAAACAAACTGGTCAGATTTTGCTCAAATTTTAATAAAGGCGGTTGTGTGATCATACATTAAGATTTAACAACCCTGGAAGTGATCAAAAGAAAAATTATAGGCTGTGGGTTACAATCTCTGATAACTTGGATCTATCTGACGATGGAAAGTAAGTGATAACTAGATTGTTTGGTCGATGCCGTGTCATAGCAATCGACGACGTTCACTACTTTGACCTCTTTAGCCTACCCCACCCCAGGGGAGGAGCCAAATGTAATACCAGAAATGTGGCTGCAATGCAACCATGAATCTCGACTTCATGACAGCAATGTACTCTGATGATTGACTTCAAACATAAAATAAATTTAGAAGGCTTATCAACAAGGGGGCCAAGGGCCTGTAACGGTATCCTGGACTGTGTATGGCAATAAGGGCTGCCAGCAGAGAAGGCCGCTACTATGTCAAAAAAGGCTGCCTATAAAACATACTGAGTATGTACATACCTATCTATCTATCTATCTATCAAAACTTTTCAAAATATTCAGCAGGTTGCCTGTATACCCGTATCTAATTTCCACTTCCTATTTTTCTCTTCAGATGAGGCGGACATAGAGGCGGACTGTCAAAATATCTCATCTGATGATGGTTGTTGCTAAGCATAGAATTATTAAAAAAATTCTGAATAGAAGTTATAGAGCCAACTAGTACAGAATCCTTCCGCCAAATTTGGATATAATCCACCAAGCAGTCATGGAGAATATGCATTTTGGCAATTTATGTCCAGCCAACTAGAGTTGCAATCTGTCAAACGGTTAATGAGTAGTGTTTTGACAATTTCTGCTAAATTTTTCATAAAGTCAAAGATTTTCAAACAAAAATTGACCAATCAAAATTCTATATGCATGTTCGGAAGCCGAAAGCATTAGGGTCCTTCCAGCCAAATTAGTTTGAAATTTCCCAAGCTGTTAATGTATGTATGAGACACGGCATCACATAATGATGTTCTGGCCAAAAGGTCAAAATCACTGATACGCATGTGACGTGCATCGTATCACAATAGCTGATTTTACTTCGTAGTTGAGATAAAAATGGCCTCTTGCACTCAATAGTAACCTACAACATTTGTTTGAATTCCATCCACCACTTTCGGAGGAGTTGCATTACACTGAGACTGGCGTGGATCACTGTGAAAAATCAGGAGGTCATAAGGGGAAATGATCTGTGAGAGCAGGGGTTAAAATTAACATGAGCGTGAGGTTAGCAGAAATTGACCAGGGCTAGTACAACTTGTAACTGACCAACCCAATGGTAACAATTTGACATGTCAACCCTTTAATGGTCAGGGTGGTCAAAAAATTCCTCTGCTGTGAGCAGAGCAAGACGACTATTTTTGGAAATTTACCAGTAGAATGACTGGCTCGATAATTGAGCCGGTCATTTCAGTGGTAAAATTTAAAAAATAGTCTTCCCTTGGTCTGCAAAGCTTTGAAGTGCTATAGTAGAATCTAGTAATCACTAGTCCTACCTAATTGTAGTGGCTCATCTGGCTTAATTTAAAACTATTGAGAGGGTGTCAAATGATGTGCGAGAGTGTGGGCAGGACTATGGGAAATCTAGATAAATCTGGAAGACCCCAATCTCTGACTACATAAAATAACTGTTGTCAGCCAATCATATGGATAACCCACATACCAAATTTGGTTGAATTCCACCCAAGTGTTTGGGAGGAGATAGCATGATGGATGGAAACAAATGTATCCTAATTTTTTCAAAACATGGAGATAAAGAAAGGACTCGAGGAGTTTTAAAGGTAGGTAGGTAATTAATTCAACGTTATCATACTAAAATGAAATTTTCTTTCGGATTGAGAAATTAGGCTACCACCATCATTTAACATGCCACATTGTTTTCATGACCTGTCGGTGAAAGGGTTAAATATAGAAAAAGCCGGAATTGGCATGAGGATAAAACAGAAATTTAGATTTTCTAATGCACTTTTAGCTATGCCCCGGCTATCTCTAGGTAGGCTCCATCGATGCTTTGCGACCGTGTGTTGGGATCAGTATGTACTTTGAATCCTGAATTCCAAATTTCATGGTAACTATAGATACAGCTAACCTGTTGAATATTTTGAAACTAATTTCAAGTAATTTGACTGGGGTCTGTTGTTAAACATTCAACAGAGTGTTTACTAAATAGTAAAGACATACAATTCGTACAACTGACTCTTAAAAGTTTAACAGATTTAGCTATGTATGTACTTGATCCAACATTTGTCAAAATGACCCATGATTTCTTGAGGAAGTGGGACAGTTCACCCCACTAAGCAACCGGATCGGCAGAGCCCGGCTCATATTATCCAAAACCGGTTTCTGCAGTGGTGTTGAGAAATATTTATTTGCAGACCAAGAAAAGGCTATTTAAAAAAATTTATTACTGGAATGACTGTCTCGATAACCGAGCCAGTCATTCCAATTGTAAATTTTCAAAAATAGTCTTCTCTTGTTCTGCAGATAGATATTTTCCTATCGGTCATTGGTGGTCTGACTTGAATCAGTCTTTCACTCTCCTGACATGCACGATTCACTGTCCCCAGCGGTCACTCACCTGGAAACACCAACTCTGAAAACTTTGAAGTCTAGATGCTCTCCGAGAGCAGCTGAGGCGTTTCCAGGTATAAATAGGCTTACAGGCTGTTTTGTTGTCCATGAAATTTAAATATTTTTTTACTAGTTTCCATAGAATTTTTTCTTACAAACTTCACATCACCTGAGTTGTAACCACCATGCATGCCACCCAGAAAAATTAATGAATAATCCAGCATGCTTATCAGGTACCACTGTATGACCATGCATGTCACCCAACAAAATGAATGAACAAACTGGCAAGATTATAATCGTGCTGGTTTATTCTAACAAATATTATCTGTGAGGTATGCAGTGGTATAGTGAATATCACTATGAGCGATGTACGCTGTACTCAGACAGAGTGAGATTATAGTAGCTAATTTATTATTGTGGCTCGAGACTGAGTGGTGGTAGTAAACACTTGACCGGCTAGTGCACCAGTATCATGTCAAAATACATGTAGCATTCTATCAGTATTTGTGTTGGTACACTTTTTAATAATTTATTACATAATGTACTTGTACCAACACAGATAGAATGCTATTTTGTCATGCTACTGTTGCAGTGCTAGGTTAGGTGTTCACTACCACCGCTCAGTCTTACTTATAGTTTTGCCCAATGGAGGAATCCAGTTTTACCTATGCCCCGCTCATCTCTAGCTAAGCTCCACCAAAGCTTTACCTGCATTGGGATCGATCTCTGCACTCTCTGAATCTCAACTTCCTGAAAACTATACATGTAAGCTGTTGATATGACAGCAACAACTCCAAGTCAAATTAGTTTTAAAATATTCGACATCATTTTTATTAACCCTTTAATGGTCATGCCGACCAAAACTGGCCTCTGTTATGGCCTTGTGGATGTCCATTTACAGGCCAAGAGAATAGAATTTTTGAAAATTCACCACAAATGACTGGCTCAATGACCGAGCCAGTAATGTCCTAAATTTTCAAAAATTGCATTCTCTTGGCCTCTAATTGGACATTCAATAAGTGGATATTAAAATGTTCATAACCAAATTTGTCCATTAAATAGAATACATATAGTCCGTCATCAATTAAGTGTCTGTGAAGATTGACGAAATTATCTACGTCATTCATTATGTCATTGATTATGTTGTCATCCTTATGCATCGTGTAGTTGATTATGACATCATGATTGATGGATAAAATGGAAAGGTCCATTATGTAATGCTTATAACTCCCTGTGTAATCATATTTGTTTCACTTTCTATTTCAGCTACTGTTGAAACATAGCCAGACCACAAACAAATTTTGCAAAAATAAATGTACAAAATCTGGGACAGTCGGGCAAAAAATTGAAAGACCACTCTGCTATCAGTAATATATGACCTGTGACCAGCAACATAATACATCATTCATCAACACAGACAGTAGCATAACCATAAAACACCGCTGATCACCAGCATGGGCAATATTATATAGGACCAAGATAGTTTACTGTTGCTCTAGAGACTTGACTTGGATTGTTATTGATCATCGATAACAATACAAATCTCAAAATCAACAGTAAAGTAAACTTAATCTTGGTCCTATATAATATTGTTCATGCTGCTAATCAGTGGTGGTTTGTGCTACTGTCTGTGTTGGTGATTGTTTGAGCAAACTCTGCATTACATAAATATGGCAGCATTCAATAACAATGACATTAAACTTTTAAGTGAATGAATAAACAATTTAATCAAATCCAAAATGACCTGGTTTGACTTATTTACTGTATGTAGGTAAAGGTTGTATGGTGTTTTCATCATTTCTTTGATCTTCAGTGGAACAAGGATTGAGAGTTTTTTCCCACTGTGAACAGCGGAACAAGGTAGTTAAAGGTAAGTAAAGATCAAGCTTTACAACCCTTTACTGTCCAATATTTGCCAAGAAAATGTAAATTTCTGCTGAACCCCTTAATGGGTAAATTTGTCAAGAAAATTCCAATTGTCTCATAAAATGTCAATTTGCTGATCAAGAGTATTCTGGGAGCCAGTCATTCGAGTGATAAATTTTCAAAAATAGTATTCTCTTAGTCAGCAAAAAGGTATTTCTCAGGAACACTGCAGAGGCTGGTTATGGCTGATTTTACCAATAAAGGGTTAAAATAAATGCCCATTTGCAAGCCAAGGCAATTTTTTAACATTTAGAACTGTAATGACTAGCTTGGTTATCAAGACAGTTATTCCAGTGGTAAAATCTTAAAATAGTCTTCTCTTGGCCTGCAAATGGTAATTTCTCAAGACAATTTGATTTCAGAGGCCAGTTTTGACCACTCACTGAGTCACGGTAAAAAAATAATTCTTGTTCTGCATATGGACATTTCTCAAGGCCACCACAGAACATGTTTTCACCAGCTAGAATGTTACAGGGTCAATTGCTAAAATGTACAATTCTTATAACAGTGACTAACTACTAACTCTTGGTATGTTATTGGTATATCTAATCATGTTAGTTAGAGCTAATTCAATATAACAAACTTTAACAGTTAATTAAATTCAAACGGCACAAATGATCATGGTGAATGCACCAAAATAGCCCAAACTTCAGGGCAAACTCTTTGTCACTGATTGGAGAAGTTCACTCAATCTGTAGTGTACCAGCTTCAAGTCTTTCCAGTAGTGGTGGCTTCCTCATCGTCAAACATGTCATCATCAGAAGATTCACTGTCCCACACATTAGCCGTCTCACCATTACTATCAGTGTCTGATTCCATGTTTACAACGCCACGATGAGTGATATTTGGTTTAAAATATACGGCACAATATATAGCCAGTAATATACTATATACATGTACTGCTAGGCCCTATGACCTGACAGCGACTGTTATGGTCATACACCGCCCTCAGACTTTAGCGCAGAAATCAAACACATTATTCATAGTTTCGCACATCCGGGCATCTTGAGATCGGCCGCCATTAAAGTTGAGGCAAGCTTACTACATGCTAAAGAGGACTGCCCATACAAACACATTGTTTACATTTTCCATGAAGTTCAAACCATTAAATCCTGTGTCTGAGAATCTGTAATAACCCCGTCAGGTATCAGAAAACATGAGTGAATTTTGCAATATATTAAAGAAAATATAATTAAGGTTTAACGGCCCATTGCTCGTAATGTTAAATTGGCCCCTCTGAAAATGGCGTATCTCCCAGGGTATTATGGGAAATTTGATTGTGATGACGTCATCGTGATTCTATGAATATAATAAACGGTGGGAATATCGCCTCCAACAAGGGAGTACTTCTACTATTGCATTAACAATTTCAACCGACAAGAGAAAACAATAAATTTGTTACGAATGTGTCAAAATTCTGGTGAATATTTTGAAACTAATTTGACTGAAAGCCAGCTTCAAGTCAAATTGCTGTCAAAATATTCAACGTCATACTTATATAATGACTGTAAAAGTGTTCAAATGGGTAAAATGTGATAATTCATTGGTTCAGATTTGGGGCCTACTTCCCTGATAATGCAGGTTACTAAGCCAATATTGGCCCAGTAACCTACATTATCATTCTTGTAGTATATATATATATATATATATATATATATATATATATATATATATATATATATATATATATATATATATATAATATTCATTTCGTTTACCCCTGGTCGCGAAAAAACAAATTGAAGATAAACAATCCGATAAACTCGATCATCGATGCGTGTCTTTGTTTACAATTTTCGAGATAACTAACTTCAAGCACTGTCAGTAATAAGCCTGAGTTAAGATGCCGAAGCGGTCAAATATATCTAGGCATCACACTTTCTGATAGGCAGTTTCGTTATTCCGTGTTATCTGTCTACTTTTTAGTCTGTGGCGTAAACGAAATGTGCGTAGATTGATGAATTGCACACACAAAAATATGTTATTTTCTAAACAGTTGACGCCATCTTTGCTAAATCTCATTAAATATGCGTGTATTCTCGACCAATCAGACGGTGATACCCGTTGCCGAAAACGGGTAATAATGTTACGTACTCGGATACTCCTGAAGTGAGTTCAGGAAGGCGAATGTTCGGCGAACGTTCACGTTCTATGCGGTACAGTGTTCAGTTAATAACGGAAAACATTTTTCGCGATCCTGAACGCACCCCAGGCACAGGTAAAACAACTATGTACGCATGTGCATGTCTATGTAAAAGCGGAGATTTTCGGTTACATATTATGTATGAAATAGCGAAATCGAAAACAACCGAATGTCAGGTTTGCAGATTTTGTAAATCACTTCCCTTTCCATTATAAGACAAATTTGGCATAACACTAGCCGCAACTGGTGCATATATTGTTCTAAAAACTTTTTCCGTGATGGGTTTAAAATATTTCATCATACGTTTAACATATTGTAGGATAGACTTTCCGTTAGACGCGCCTATAAAATAAATCAAATGCGTTTGGTGCTTGGCCACGCCTGGAAACGCCACGAGGTTTTGTTTCGTTTTTGCTTCGTCAAACAGTAAAGCTAACTATGATCTGTACTGTACATGCAGCACCCGACAGATTTGTGAGAAATTCAAAAGTTCATGCCAGAAATGCAGAATGTATGTTTTAAAAGTACGGATAAACACAGAAATTAAAATAGAAAAGTATAGATTGTGGCCAGGCATTTTAGGAGTAATATTTTAACCAACTGGCCGCAAAACAAACTGACCAATCCAAATTCCCATTAGAATTCTTGCAGCCTACAACACTAAGGTCATCTGACTCAAGTTTGTTGAAGTCGTGTCATTGATTAAGGAGTAGCGTTTTAAATAATTTCCGGAAAATTATTAGAAAATTCAAGATGACCACGAGAAAAATTGATTCATCAAAATTCTGAATAGATGTTCTGGAGCCTATGACAATCGAACATCTAAACGGCTTAGGAGATATACGCTTTAAATGATTTCTGGAAATGCTTTGGAAAATCCAAGATGGCCACCAAAAAAATTGACCAATCAAATTTCTCGTTAGATGTGTTGAAACTTACAATGCACAATCATTATGACAGGATTATTCTATCCAAGCTTCGCTTAAATCGGGCCACTGGTTAAGGAGTAGCATGTTAAATGTTTTTCTGGAAAATCCAAGAGGGCTGCTGGAAAGATTGACTAACCATCTCCATATAAACAATCTTGAATCTCTATGCCAAAAGGATGCTTCCTACCAAATTTACTTGAAATCAGCCCAGTGGTTCTTGAAAGGTTTGAAACTTACCATTTGTTTCTTATAGTTTGGCGGGAAAAAATCCCAAGATGGCTGCCAAGCATGCTAAACGGCTTACCGGTATTCAACAATTTGGAAAGTGCAAAATTTGATATCATGGTATCACCACGCCCATAAACATGTATACATACAGCAATTCTCTCTATCAAAGTCCATCAAATAATGCGTTCCAATATGGCCGCCAAATTCGACAATTTGATTTGTCCATGGCAACCATGTTTATTAAATGCATCAATTTCCCTTGAACAAACTTTAATGGCCATCAGTTTCTAATAATATTTCCAAAATTTCGATCTGTTCTGTTCAGAGGTTCTGGAAAAGTTATTTTTGTGAAAACGTAGGTCATCCAAGATGGTTGCCAGAAAAATCGACTGACAGGTCTGGTGTCAAATACGGCTGATCAAACACAAATACAAATACAGGATTTCTATTTCTTTCAAATACAAATATGCCATTTTCAATTTTATCAAATACAAATATCATCTTTCAAATACAAATATAAATATAATACATCACATACAGACACAAATTATTAAAGCAATGTCTATATTTCAATCATGTCTCACATTAAGGCCAGATGTGGTAAATGCGTGTTTATTTAATTATTGACATCTTTCTGATTTTCTCCAACCAAACCAGATGGGTGTGGTTCAGCTGTTTGTCAACAAAATCTTTCTTAGGTTACATAATTCTTAATATCTGGCCTGTGGAAATAAAAGGGTTAAACAAACCATATTTATTCAAATTTTCCCACCCTCCTAATTATACCGCTCCCATGTTTTTGAAAACGGTGAAAAAGAAAGCAAATTACCAATACATAGTAAGAAATAATAAATCTTCCGCTGTCATTAGTCTTCAAAGCAAAACATCCAGAAAAAATAAAACATGCAGCAACATTTTGGTGAATACATGCGCAAAAAGATCTTTTTTCGTCAGCTTATCCTGTCGTTCAATGACAGAGCGTCTAACGTTGAATTGGCATTAAGATACGGCTATAAATTTTCTAATGTATCGCTGAATGCATCACAAACGTGCCTCCAGTCAATTCGACCGATGCCTAAATTGTTTCTGATCAGTATCTTGCCATTCAGTGATAGAGCTGCTAACGGGAATCATGCGCCGAGATATGGCTATGGCATATTTTCCTATGTATCAGTGAAGGCATCACAAACGCGCCTCCATCCAATTTAACAATGGATAAATCGTTGGTTCCTAACTTCACTAAATGTTACCTTTACGCATGTCCTAAATAAAGCTTCTGAATAAATCTAACGTTAAATGAGTAGTTTTTATGAATATTTGAGCAAATTTATCAGAAATTGCATGGAATACTATAATTATATTTTTCAAACATTTTCCACCCTAATTAACGTTGCCCCCTTTGGTGACCGGCTACCCGCCCAGCGGTATAATTAGAATAAATACGCTATATCCAACTGACATTGAACACACAAAAATAAGTTAGAATAATTTATCGATTTATATGAATTTAAAATTTTATGACAGTTTTCTTGAATTATTGAGTGTTTACTTCAATCTAGTATTAACTTGTCAATTAACCCTTACTCAACTTCTTGAGATGTTTTAATTTATTTCGAAAATTAAAAATTTTCATATCCGAGTGGTAAGGGTGAAACCACTTTTAAAATAGGTTTTGAATCTAGTTCATTCTGAATATTTAGAATAACGCGTTAACCTTTACCAATCTGATGTCAAAATTTTTAATTTTCAAATAAAATTAAAAGATTAGCTGGTGGAAGATGTTGCTGTCGTAGACATTCACCGAAATTGTTGAAAAATGTACACCAGTTTCTTTGCTATTCACACAGTAAAAGATAGAATATTGACATCAGAGTGTTTTGGGATAACCCTGAAATTTGTTGAAGAAAATCCCAATTGTCTCATCAAAAATATCTTTTTTTGAAAATTTACTACTGGAATAACTGGCTCGGTTTCTCAAGACCACTGCAGAAGCTTTTTTGGCTAGCTTCAACATTAACCTAACCCTCATATCAGCCAAAAACGGCTTCTGTAGTGGTCTTGAGAAATGTCCATTTGCAGACCCAGAAGACTATTTTTGAAAATTCACCACTGGAATAACTGGCTCAATAACCAAGCCAGTCATTCCAGTGGTAAATTTTCAAAAATAGTCTTCTCTTGGTCTGCAAATGAACATTTTCTATGAGAAAATTAAATTTTTTAATTAACAAATTCGAGGGTTAAAGGGTTAAGCGGGTGATGACCATGACACATGCCTTAACATTTACCTTAGCGTTTGATTGCACTGTCTCAGCGTTTAGTGGATTTATTGGCTCCCCCGGTGCCTCATCTTTTGGCTCCTGGAAGAAAGATAGAGATATTACAGACCTGCATATAATAACATTTTGAACCTATCTGTACCTGCAAGCCTGCAACATAAGTGGTCCAAGGCTTGTAACACTCAGCCGAAACATAGCCATTTCAACTAGAAAGACCATCATCAATAAGTAGACCCTTAGCGTTTTGGCCAGAATTGCAACAAAAACAAGTCTGTGTCCTAGCAAAAATTTGATTAAAATAGGTTTCGTGGTTCTTGAGAACGGATTTCAAACTGGGAGCTTTTGACGGGAAAAATTCAAGATGGCCACCAGCCCAATCCCATCAGCAGATTTCTCCAATATTTTTTTTTAATTTCTAAAAAAATCCAAAATCCAAGATAGCCACAGGCGAAATTGGCCGATCGGCTTCATCTAAAGAAATAGAAACCTGCCTCCCTTATTATCCAAGGATGCTTTCCGCCGAATTTTGTTGAACTCCACCCAGTGGTTCTTGAGAAGACATTTAAAGGAAAGGTTGACGGACAACAGACGACAGATAATGGACTCTAACCATGGTATAAGCCGACTTAGGCAATCAGGGAAGGTGAGCTAAAAAAATGTATGACCGATCAGAGTGTGCAGACGCTGGCCCTCTCATATTTGCGACATCGTACATTTTTTCAGATTTCCTGCATGCTGACCAAAGTTGCCGAATCCTACAATAGTTAGGCGTGTCCGATTATTGCTTTGAGTGATCACGATCTTATTTAAGAATAATCGTGATTACTCGATTAATTAACCTGGATACAAATTACCAAGACATAACAATATAATGCATATCAATGATGAAAGCTGCAATGGTCTTTAGAAAACTCAAGTTGCAGGCCAAGAGAAGGCTATTTTTGAAAATGAATCACTGGAATGCCTGGCTCGTAATCGAGCCAGTCATTCCAGTGATACACTTTCAAAAAGGTCTTGCGGTCACTCACTTACATGTAACATGTCATGGAATATAAGCACATTCCAAAGCTCCTGATAAATACGAATATCCGATCTTTAGAAAACTCCAGTTACAGGCCAAGAGAAGGCTATTTTTGAAAATGAATCACTGGAATGCCTGGCTCGTAATCGAGCCAGTCATTCCAGTGATACACTTTCAAAAAGGTCTTGCGGTCACTCACTTACATGTAACATGTCATGGAATATAAGCACATTCCAAAGCTCCTGATAAATACGAATATCCGATATGTAGACACGCTACTTGCCATTCTTCATGTGAACAATACGTGTACAAAAATATTTCCACGAAATTCCTACATGTAGCCAGTTGTAAAATAAATTACAACCAGAAATGTTGTTGCAATGCCACCATGAAGCTCGACTTTACGACTTTGCAATGACCTATGAAGCTGGACCTCAAACATGTTAAACTAAACATAGAAGGCTTATCAATACACTTACCAATGACCATGACCGTTGACATTTTGAACCCAGAGGAATTGTCTCATCTCCTCTCATTAGCAAGTGTCCAAGGTTTGGGTGCAGTATGATTACAGAACATGAGATATGAACTTCTATGTTGAAGTAAGAGCAAAATGTAAATGTTGTTGCAAAAACTCTTGAGTTTTATCATTATCACACTGACCGTGACCTTTTGATGCCACGGTGATTACATGTCATACCATATCATTATATGGAAAGATGTGTTCGAATATGGGCCCTGTATGTTTAGCCAAACATGAGATATAAAGTGCTAAGATGAACTAAGAGTAAACTGTTTGTTTTGATAAAAAAAAAGGATTCTAGCAAAGACACCGTGATCTTGACCTTTGAAATTTTATCCAACTCGTGATAAGAAGCATGTGTTCAACTTTGGCTCCAGTATGATTAAGCAAACATGAGATATAAATAGTGAAGGTGAGATAAACACAACATTACTGTTGAAAAAACAGTTTCCCCAAGATCACAATGACCTTTGACCTTTTGACACAGAAGGACACTGTGTCTTGCTCTCTCATTATAAGGAAGCATGTATGATTAACCAAACATGAGATATAAACTACTAATTTGAGTCAAACACAAAATGTTAATGCTGAAAAAACAGTCTTTTACCAGTATCACAATAATATTGACCTTTGACCCTTTAGCCCAAAGGAATGGCATAGATAAGATAATTGGTGATGGGCTAAGCGTTGTTGTACAAATTTTATGTCATTACTATTTAATAAAGATGCTGTTGAACATTTTGAAACTTAGAATTTGACTTATGTCTTTATTATTTAATAAAGATGCTGTTGAATATTTTGAAACTAATTTGACTGGGTGCTGTTGCTGCCATATTAGGCAGCAACAGCAACCAGTTAAATTAGTTTTAAAATATTCTACAGCTTATCTATATAGTTTTCTGGAAATTGACAGTCAGGAAGTTCAGGGATCGATCGATCCCAACATGAGTGGTGTGGGTGGAGCTTAACTAGAGATGGATGGGGAATAGCAAAAATCGGAAAGATCAATTATCTGTCAATCAAGTAACTGATATGATAATAAAAATACATCACATGTTAGACATCCAGGGTTCCTCATAAGGGTCCTTTTGATGGTAGAGACCCCCAAAATGTAACAGGAAAAAGTTGTGGTAGTGGGTCCCATGGGACCCCTGAAAATCTTGCATGATTGTTAAATAGTAATTAGATTTAGTTTTTTGCCCAAACATAGCCCCAAAATCTAACATGAGACCCACATAATCCATAGCAGTGAACCCACGGTATGCTCTAATTTTAGCATGGATGAGAAAAACTGCATGGGAATAACAAACTTCAGTTTGGGACCAGGTTGGGACCCCTAGACTTCTAGGTGTGGGGTCCCTGGGACCTAAAAAATTTAGATGCCATGAGAAACACTGTACACATGTAGGTGATATTAAAATGAAAATGATATATAGTTGTGTCCAAATTTGATGAATTTACAAATTAACAAGAATGACAATCAGAGATTGCTAAAGTATGACCTCCATTCTGCCAAGCACAACCTCTTACCCAAAATTGGTAAAGATCCAATCAATAAAACAACACAATGTCCTTCATAGGGTCACCATGACCGTGACCTTTTGACACAAACTCTATAGGGTTCTTCAGACCACCAAGGACAACATCCCACCCAAGATTAGTAATGTTACTTTCAATCGAGTTATCATCCAGAATTCATGTTTCAGAATGGCAAATCCATCCCAACACATGTAAACTGGGTGGTGGTTAGTAGAAATGGGCGTGGCATAGCGACAAAGGAATACGTCCAACAGTCTCAACTTGTCATTGGTGTAGCAAACAGGCATGCTTTTTCAACAAATACATTTATTTGCATTATATGTGGATGATGTAGTCTGTACTTACTCCCAGTTTGATAACTCCACTAGAGCACGAACCACTCAAGTCATGCTGCTTTCCATAGGTAGGCCCACCGGATGGAAGGGTGGTCTGGATAATAGTAATAATAATAATAATAATAATAATAATAATAATGACAATCAAAGATTGTTAATCTATGCCACACAGCCCATTTCCCTACACCACCCCCCCCCCCCCCCACCCCACAAAACCCCTACCATTTCGCATTATCAGTCATATAGTGGCCTATTTCTTGAATTGGGTCACCATGATCTTGACCTCGGACCTTTTGACCCCAAAATCGATAGGATGCTTCAGACCTCTAAGCACAAGCTCCCACGCAAGATTGGCAATGATCCCTTCAATAGAATTCGAGTTATCATTCAGAAACGCAATATTATGTAATTAATTAGGCTACCATGATCTTGACCTTTGACTGACTGACCCCAAAATCGATAGGGTTCTTCTGACCTCCAAGCACAAGCTCTGATGCAACATTGGTAATTCCCTATAATAGAATTTAAGTTATCATCCGGAAACGTAATATTATGTAATTAATTAGGCCACCATGACTTTGACCTCTGACCCCAAAATCAATAGGATTCTTCAGACCTCCAAGCACAAGCACCCATACAAGATTGGTAATGATCCCGTAAATAGAATTCGAGTTACATGTATCATCCGGAAACGCAATATTATGTAATTAATTAGGCCACCATGACCTTGACCATTGAGCGACTGACCCCAAAATACCAAATCTGCTGCCTCAAGGGCATTGAACAGGGATAGGCACCCATACACCTGAACAGCAGACAAATGTTCTGCCCGATTCCCAAAGACACAGAGTTCTGTCGAGCCTGGAAAGAACTCCAGAAATCACAAGGAATAGAAAGCACACGGCTAGTAAAGCACTTCTACCACAAAGTCCACAGAAAACGATTCAGGATCCTATACAGAAGGCGAGAAACGGGTCAACATAACCGCTACAGCGATCAAGACTTCTGGAGAAGCCGCTCGAGAAGCGATGCATAAAGAACCAACAAATGAAGGGCACGCTGATGAAACACACTCTCCAGGAGCCAGGAACATGCCCTACATGTACCAACGGGACATAAACTCACAAAGGGGACAGAGACGCAGACCGAGGCAGCAACCAACACATCTGAGAGGTCAAAGAACGGAACAATTCCAACCAAAGCAAAATCATATGCCAGATATAGAGGACGCCATCAAACTTCTGAGAAACATCCAGAACAGATTCTAAGAATTACTGGAAGCTAGGGCTGGGCGGTATACCGGTTTCACACCGTCTCACGGTTTTTTATGGCGAGGGTTGAAAAACCATTATGAAAATTAAAAAACCGAAAAACCGTCCGTAAGATCGCCATTGCGCAAAATCTGGTGACTGTCCTAAACTATTTTGTTCTTGACTTGCAGTTTAATATTATCATCTAGTGTAACCATTTGCTACTAGAGACATAAAATAGTCATCTATAACTATTAGCCGTGGGAAAGCAAGGGTGTTGGTGAAATCCCAACAAATCGGCCGAGGACGACCCTCTGCAAATATGATTTGATTTGCCAGCAATGAATTTTACATGACGTGAGCTCTGCGGGTTCAATGTAAGATTGAATAATTTGAAAATCTAAATTTCTTTGCAACAAATAATCCTTTTTTTCAATTCGAGTTTGTACTATGTTTAATTAGGATTCCAAATGTGACATGATACAAAAAAGTCAAGAAACGCGCTGCGAAAACAACGACGCTATACAATGAACTCCCAATCCAAACAAATCATTATTTCCCTTGGATTTCGACAAACATAAAATGATCCATCACGGGCTAAGACATACGAGACAAATTGCTTAAACGGCCGAGAAATGAAAATGATTAAGTCGCTTCTTACGTTGGCGGAGTAGTTACAAGTAAAATACACCTCTTAGCCTCTCAAATACGAGCAAGCGTAATGTGATTGGTTGTTAACAAATTCTTCCGCCGGGAAATTCACTACTATTGATTTTATGAATGAAATTCGTAGTATTTTTTATCACATGACTATAGATAGGCGTTAGAATCACATCGTTTTGTTTTACGGCCCAGTCTTTTTTGTCTTCGTATATCTTCAAGTATGGAGTGTTAATTTAAGTAGATTTAAGTTAAGTTCACGAATCATTGCGTTTATGTTGTCAAATTATCATAATCTCTTTATTATATGACATATGAACCTCGAAAAATAGTCAAACACATTTTTTCTGAGAATTCTTGAGGCACGATTTCCGGGAAATGATTACTCTTTAGTTACGTGCTGAATGACATTCACCCGCATGAACGACAGTTTATTGAGAAGTATTACTAAATACCGAGTACTCGAATACAAACACATGACTTACTAGACTAGATCATACTGTAGGTGGTTATACAAACTCTAACCATATGTGCGGTACTCTACTAGGAGCCTAATCTCGCTCTCATATCCGGGTTCCTACCTACACGCATTAGATTTTACTACGCTTTCGAAAATAGTTACCTAATAACAGTGTTGAAAATCAACATTTTAGTAGTTAGTGTTATTTTCACGACATCACATGAACCAGACTTTATTTATTTTATTTATTTTAACTACTATTTTGAGCTAGATAGCGTCGAAGTGAGCAGTCGTACGTAGTTACCGTTCTAATTTCGTGGCAATTTATGTCAGTTGTCAAATCGCAAAATACATGTACTGTGTAGCTAATGAAAACGGCATATTTTCATATTTCAAATTATTTTCGATCATTCTAACCTCTTAAACCGGTATTTCGTTAATACCGGTTTAATTAGTGATACCGTCACCGGTTTTCTTTTAGGCCAAACCGCCCGGCCCTAACTGACACACTTGTTTCCGTAATGGTACCACATCTTCTGTTAAGTTCTAGACTAAATGTATATGCAGAGAATGTTGACTTGTATGAATTAGTGTCTACAAGCCATTCCATGAAACTAAACAAAATGGGGGCATGTTAGAAATCTGTGCAGCTATGCTCATTTGGCCAGTTGAGGGATATTCTGAAGAAGGGTTATACTGAGATGTCTTGCCTTAGGATAGACACTGCTGAGTGCAATATTCCATTTGTGTTATCTTCTAAAGTACATTGTGAAGTGATATCAAGTTCTATTTTTGCTGACTTTAACTCATGTTTTAGCTCATTTGCTGCCTTAATGGCCTAGAGTGATATGGCTGCTGAGCACTATGTTGGACTGACCAGACCATGCTGGGATTGTATCATAATCGAATCACCATAGTGTTTCTCTAACTTACACTGAGGTTTGTAGCTCGTGTAACATTTCCTAACATTCAATGGGAGGAATGACCGATATAATTCAAGTAGTTTTGATAATAGGAACACTTTCTTATTTTTCATTGGACTGTGATTAATTACCTCAATGAATTTTTGGAATGCGTGATCATGTGCTTTTCTGCAGCCTGCTTTAGACTGGCTTCTCTATCTTTGGTTTCAATTTTATGCAGTTTTTTTAATCTTTCTTGTGCGATTTAAAAAAACAGAAATACATGTTAAAAAGTCCAACTGCGGTGACAATGCCTGACTGACTCTAGTAGAAGTCAGTGTGGCGCAATCCCATGTGGACGTACTAGTGCGTGGGTATGTTGTAGGGAGGTATTCTGATGATGTGCTTTTTACATGTGATAGGTTGCTCTTGCTAGTATATACTTGAAAACTCTTCCTGTGATAGTACGTAGTGGCACTCCCTGATATGAGTATTAAACGTGTGCCATCCATTCAAATTTCACCAGCCCTTTTTAAGCTGGCAATACAGGCCTCTGTAGTTTTACTGAGCATTTCATTTGATTTAAAACGTTGACAAACCATACAATTATCTACGTCACTTGATAGTTTTAACTTTTTGTTCTTTGAACCGCCTTTCAGTGGGCATATGCCATCACCAATGTTAGATTCACATTCACATTTTAGTTAATTACATGACAATAGAGAGAAATTATGTTAAGAAATATCCACATCTAAGAAAATTTATTAAACTAATTTAAACAAGTCTGACCATTTGATCCCAATAGCAAGAGAGTTAATCACGAATCAAGACCCAAATGGCGAACTTCACACCTAAGTTTCATGACCATCGTTTTAGCTGAACTTGAGTTATTACGACAATTGTGATTTTACCTTTTGAAGACCGTGAATTTGGACTTCAACCTTTTGAACGCAAAATCAAGAAACTTTCGGAACCACAATACGAAAATACCACCAAACACTGGCAAAGATTCATTCAGTAGAATTTATCCTGGGTCCAGATAGACGTGTATACACAGACGCCCCAGACACAATCCGATTGCGATCGAAATAGCCCCCTGGCACTTTGTGGCCGACTAAGCAAATACATCTTGACATGCGAAAGGGGCCTGTATAATTTAGTGATGATCAACCCTGTCAATATTAAATAACACGATAGATCAAATGCATATTATCTGTTAACATGCATGTAACATTTTAAAATGAAAAATTTTCTACACGAAGATGGATAATTAAGTTAGATCATCTGAAATTGAGGTTTAGAATGACGGAATATACATGTAGGTCATGCCTTTCTCCACTGCTTTTGCTGAATGCATGACTAATATATTTAAATCTCCATGGGAGGATAGAAATAAAGGGTTACTTATTCAGCTATTGGTGCCCGTCTTATCGCGGCTCCCTAAAATTATTATGTATGCCAACAACTGCCGCCACCCCTAAATACACGCATATTCACAGAAACTGCACAACATGCCATCGCCACATATTTTTTCTTTTTCTACATAGAATAAGCTTTACAATGACATATGATGTAGGTGTGTGGCTCCCGGGTGCATTAAACTCAAAATCTAGAGGCCTTTTTCAGAATCGCCGCTCGCCTATTAATAGACCACTACCTATCCCGTGGATACCCACGCAATATCTTTGACCAGGCACAAAATACTGTGGCCTCCAAGGACACAAAAACACTTCTCTCAACCTCTAAAACCAAGAAAGAATACCTGAACCAATGCGTCTTCATCTCCGACTCGAACCCCACCTCCATTCACACCAAAAGGATCATATCCCAATAATGGCCAGTCCTCTCCAGCAGCCCCAGGGACATTTTCTGCAAGCCCCCACCATTCGGATACAGAAAAAAATCCAACCATTGGAAACCAGGTAGTCAGAGCCAGACATCCACCTACTAGACCCCTCCCACAACCACCCATGCTAATCCATTCATGGCATGTCCAACCCGCAACTGCGGTATTTGCCACAAAATGATCAAAACTAGGATCTTTCATAGCACACACACTGGAGCAGCATTCACAACAAAAATCATGGGTAACAGCAGAACACGCAATGTAGTGTGCCTCATTACTTGCACACTCTGCCAAAAAAATATCTTGGGGAAACTAAGAGAAATTTTTTCTTCAGAATCAGGAGAACTATAGCGATATCTTCCACAAATGGGACTCAACCGTAGCCCATCACTTTAACTCACCCAATCATGGTGAGGGAAATGTGTCATATCGCATCATCCAGGTCCTGACATGCCTGAGAGGAGACACAGATGTTGAAGAAAACACTTCAATAAAGAGGAAGAAGGAAGCATTCTGGATACATCAACTCCATACCATGGAACCCCTAGGTATTAACCATATTGGAAAGGGAGCCCATCTCCAGCCCCCACCCCCCTCCCCTCTCAGCAACCACCACTACCCCCCACACACACCCCACCCCCATGGTTTCAGACGAATGGTTTCAGACAAGGTCAGCTACAATAGGGCTAATACCGCTATCATAGCTACACCGTTAGTCATATCGATATGATTTTGTTGATACCGAAATATCAAGATATAACATAAAACCGGTATAACATTCTGCTTAGGCAGATAATCTGCTTTCTATTAGCAAAATTCAATAGTCAATCTGTCTAACAAGATAAGCGACTACTCTTCATGTGGGAAAATTATATTTTACCTGTATTTAGCGACCACAAACGTTTTCTTATCTATCCGGACCTGTCAAATTGTTGCTTGAAGGTTAGAGAGATTGATAAATTAACGATTACTGCTATGAAAATTGGCTATTTATAAGAATGCACTTCTCGCAAAAAATAGAATAAAGCTTATTTTAATTAACGTCATAGGACAGGGGGTGGTTAAAAATGTCTAAAATATATCTTTTCTTGCACTAATATTTTATAATTTCGTCTCATTGTCTGCTAGAAAAATCAGTTTCAAATGAATATTTTGCGTCGCAATATTTTATCTCAATTATTACAGCCTGGTTAGTTAGAGCTTTCCCGGAATTGTACAGCTTTGTCCTATGGCCCAAGTAAAACTTCTCAATCCCTGCAAGCTTTATTCCCTTATGTTAGCGGGTGGTTGGATGTCGATTTATACAAGCTACTCTAACGGGAGCGAGCGTATGCCTATGTGTTCTCAGCATATGGTGGTCTACTTATTAAGTGTTATAATGGCTAAGTTGTACACATGCGGGGAGATTTCCATGATTCTTAGTGGTTTCGTTCCTTTGCAAATTCGTCCTGTAAAGCACAGATTTTCGTGGAGTTTATTTATTAATCTGACTTATATTAGGAAAACTCGCAATACATAGGTTTACAACTTTACATCCATATCCAAAGTTTTCGACTCATAACATTGATATTTTCCAGTTTAATCTGAACAGGTTTAGCTGGTCGCAGTCTCATTGGGCGAGATGGGGCCCGTTTTCGCGATCTCCATGTAGGTGATCTCTGCGCAGGCCACGGAAATAGTTGGAATTTCATTGCAATTTCGAATCGTTAGTAGGGCTGATTTTGGACATGATTTAAGCTGTTTTGGGATATGATTTAACTGAAAACAGTTATAATTTAGCACTTAATATCGGGATTCGTGTAATTTCTTGGTTTTATTGTGGAAATTTGTACCGTTCAGCAAGTATTTCCGGAGCGCTGATCTACGCTGAATATGGAATCATACTACTCAAGCCTCACTACTTTGTCCATTATAATAATACTGATATTAAAGGTATACCGGTATGGAAATTGATATTGATATTTATTTTTCTAATACCGTGAAGCCCTAGCTATACTATCCTGAATGAGTTGGTTTAAACGACATACTGTTAAAATCTGCATAATGATCATAATTGGTATCAAAGAATGCAATGCTAAGGCAAAGTGAATTTTGCTGCAAAATGATTTAAATCTGTCTAAATATAGCGGTAATCTACGGCTTGAGAAAAAAAATCCCAGTATCTGGCATTGTCTGGTTCTATGCAATATTAACAATGTGTGTGCATGCATGCGTATGAATGAATAAATACTGACCTGATTTTCATTATCAGCACACACAGGAAATTTCCCCAACCGATAAGAGATGAAAAATTTAGGATCATCAGCATTTCCGTCAGTGTATCCGGGGCATTCCACTAAACAGAAAATGAGTGTGTGAAATATGTTATAAGTCATCACATGAACCCATGTCCCGCACTGAACAAAAGTTTCCTGTAATGGTACACGAACCATGAAAGATATGTACAATGTACAGAACCTTTGATACATCTACATGTATATGAAACTGTAGTAAAAGGAGGTCCGTGACATACATGCATGTACTGAAATTCCATGTTTTCCATGCACCCCAGCCCACCCCCCCCCACCCCCCACCCACCCTGAATAACTGAATGACCCCTTTCAGTTTTTGCTAAGCCCCGCCCATCTCTAGCAAAGCTCCACCCACACCTCGCTCGTGTTGGGATTGATCGATTTTTTAACTCCCTGACTATCAGTAATAGTAAAGACATACAATTCGTACAACAACGCATAGTCAACAGCGTCCAGTCAAATTAGTTTCAAAATATTCAACAGCATGTTTATTAAATAGTAGACATACAATGCATATGTGTTGGACTATTAAAGGTGCATATTCACACCAAAATGCCTGAACATTAAATTGTTAAAATAGTTTGCTTTTAGAGGCTTAAATTGTGTGCTTCGATGTAAAGAACCGAAATAAATTTTAACATATGATTTCATTACGTATAAATTAATATAAATTTTTAAGTTGTGAATTTGAATTAGGGGGCCGTGACTCTATTTCAATTTCATAACTAAAAATACGAAATTTATTTAGACGGATTGAAATCATCATATGCTAAGATTTATTTCATTTCATTCCGTCGGGACACATAATTTAAGCATCTAAAAGTATGCAATTTTAACAATTTTATTTCCAAGCATTATGGTGTGAATATGCACCTTTAAGAGTAAGTTGTGAATTTGAATTAGGGGGCCGTGACTCAATTTCATAACTAAAAATACGAAATATATTTAGACAGATATAACACCTTTAAGCGTTAAAGTCAGGCCAAATAGAATTATCATCAGCATTCAAGATTTATTATCCTAATTAAAATTTTCTGTTTGCTTTGGAAACTTTTAACTTATTTATGAGCTGTACTATAGTTAATTATGATGTCATATGATGGATGGATAAAGTGGAAAGGTCTATTGGCCATAGATTCAAAGGATGAAATCAGTTTTCGCTGTTCCCCCACCACATCTCTAGCTTAGAGCTCCACCCATGTTTTGCCTGTGTTGGGATCGATTGATCCCTGCACTCCGTGAATATCAATTTCCAGAAAACTATACAGGTACTGTAAACTGTTGAATATTTCGAAACTAACTTATGGCAGCAACAGCATCCAGTCAAATTAATTTCAAAATATTCAACAGAATGTTTATTAAATAGTACCATACCGCTCTCATGTCAATATTCTTTCTTTTACTGTGTCAATACATGTAGCACATAAACTGGTGTACATTTTTCAACAATACTGGTGGACGATGTTGCTGTCATACAGCAACATCGTACACCAAATTTGTTGAAAAATGAACACCAGTTCATCGTTTAATTTAATTTGAAAATTAGAAATTTTGACATCAGACATGTCAGAGTGGTAACGGTTAAAAGATAAACAATTCATCCAACTTGATGGAGCGTTAAGCGTTTATGATTACGACGGACTAAACTGCCATTCATGATGCAATTTATTATGACATCAGCCTACACGTGACAGTGTTGATTATGACACCATATGATTGATCGATAAACTGGATTCATCCATTTTTATGGTACTGAGTGATCTATAATATTATTTGCCTGTTCTGCAAAGAGATTTTATGAGAAAATTTCTCCTTTTCTTAAAAATTTTGACTGTTAAACGCGTATCCAGGGGTACATGTAGAAATATGAAATTTGTTCAATGGGAAGACTGTGCATCTAACGATGGGATTTTACCCGCAGAACAAAATATCTACATCATACATGCACAGAGATTGACATTATAGCATTTCAGCCAGAAATGTACATATATGTAATTCATCTTTCCAATTTATCCATCCATCATATGACATCATAATCAACTAAGTGACATGTAGGATGATGTCATAATTAATTATGGCATGAATTACTCGATTTAGTCCGTCTTTAACGCTTAATAGTCCGACACACTGTATGAATTATATGTTTTTACTTTTTAATAAACATTCTGTTGAATATTTTGAAATTAATTTGACTGGGCGCTGTTGCTGCCATAGGCATGCTGTTGCAGCAACAGCACCCAGTTAATTTAGTTTCAAAATATTCAAGAGCTTACCTGTATAGTTTTCTTGAAATTGATAGTTAGGGAGTTCAAGGAAGAATCGATCCCAACATGAGCGAGGTGTGGGTGGAGCGTAGCTACATGTAGAGATGGGCGGGGCATAGCTAAAAGTGTAAAGGTCCATTATGCAACCTGTGCACCCAGAATTACAAATAAGACCGTACATATTTTGACCATGGTATCATCTGTACAGGTCATCAAGCACGTCAAGGGAGGAAGACTTACCTTGCACATAGACATCAGTCCCAGAACCCATGCTCTTTGATACGTTTTGCGATTGCGCACCAGACTGGAAATAAAACAACACACATTCTTTGGCCACATACATATATCTATAAGTCTAGAATATAGTTTAACGCATTTAAGGCCTTTCAGCCATACATCTGATATACATGTCTGATATGTGACAAAGTATTTATACTGGAAGAAAGATTTTCATTGAATATTTTGAAACTAATTTGACTGCAAGCTTTTGCTGCTATTTTGCTCTATGGACACCCCCCTCAAAAAAAGTAACAATATCCATTACCAGTATGTTTGGCAATACTGTTACAAGAATCAGAATGACAATGAAAGCCTAGAAAACAAGAGGCCCAAGGGGCCTGTGTCGCTCACCTGGAGCACCATCAATTTTTGTCAAAATTGTTGGTGGGTGGTTTAGCAGTCTTTTAAATGAGGTGGTGGACATTTTTGCAAGTGCAATATGGCCGCCAAACAGACTACATTTTGATCGGCTCACAGCGCTCATGTTTTTTGATGGATCAACTTCCCTTGCACAAATTTTAATGGCCCAAATTTTGGCGTGACCCCTTCTGCGGTTCTGAAGGAGTCATTTTCGTGAAAACCAGGGCATCCAAGATGGTCGTCGATGGTGGTAAATCTAGTCCTCTTGAACAAACTTGGATTACCTCGTGGCATAGATGAAGATTACATATTCCTGCTTGTATTATTTGTATTTTATTAGTTCAAGCATTTTGTCACCGAACAAATACGCTAGAATAACAACATAGCATACATTGCATACAAACTGCATTCTATTCAAACACAATAATCTTCTCATAGCAACTTATCTGATTGGTTGTTCGTTGGAACAAGACAGTGGGAAAATCCATTACTATACTGCATTTATAAATGAAAATTTATTGAAACGTAGTATTTTCTCGCGTGATTTTAACCATGTGACACTTTGTTGACAGTGAGCAGCATTGAAGTCACTAGTTTTAATTTTTCGGGGTTGTTTTAACATATTTCTTTAATGGTTAGATTCAGGACACCTAAAAATTATATTGTTTTAATTTTTGTAATTAATTTTCCAACTGACTATATGTAGGAATTTCGTCTTTACACACATTGTTCACATGAAGAATGACGAGTAACAATTCTGCATATTGGGTACTCGTAATTATCAGCTTTGGAATCGGCTTATACTTAATTATCGGGTTATATGCATGTGTACCGTACATGTGTATAGGCCAGTTTTCGCGAGTAACAAAGAATATACGACTCCAACAGAGATAGGAGGGTACAACCCTGGCTATGTTTAAATACTCACAGATTTTGACAGGACTGTTTACCAACACTCGACTACCAAATTAAAATTGCCCATTTGCTGGTCGCACGCATTAATAGTCAGAACAATCCAGATTGAAAATAGCGCACTCCAATGTCAAATATGGGATTATAGTTAGCGAGTCGAGCACACACTCTGACGATACAGCCGATATTCACATGAATGATATCACATCAACAAAAAATAGTTAACTAATAGCAATAGCCATAATGTTTATTTCACTCTATCATGAAGTAGACTAATTTATTTGACCTATTTTAACTGTTGCTTGGAGATGGAAGTGAAATGAAGGAAATTTAAATTTCCCTTTCTCCGAGATCTAACAATACTCACCATTCTGTTACTTCTGATATACAGCTGGCCCTGACAGCTGGCTCTAGGACTATAGACTTAGAAAGCTTTACCGACTCCTTGGAACCGGGTACTCGGCTCCCAACTGCTGAGTACATGTCTACCATAGAGCTCATATTGTTTGCATAGCCACCAAACAAGAGAAACCCATGGCTTGCCTCCGTGGGGCTGGGAGGCTGGGTCCGTAACAGAATGGTGAGTATTGTTAGAGCTCGGAGAAAGGTAAATTTAAATTTCTTTCATTCTCCTTCGATCAATACTCACCATTCTGTTACTTCTTAAATACACCAGATTTGGTCAGTAACCTGGTGGGAAGGGGCAAGCCATAACTGCTACTTTTGCCCCTTGGAGAAAGAGCTAGACGTAAAAACTTGACTAAAGGAGACCTAAAAGGACCGGCAAGTTAACGGAACTGAATCACATTTGCATCGCTGCCCCCCCCCCTCCCCTTTTCTCCTAAGAAAAGAGAGAGAACTCACGAACATGCATCTCGCCTGAAAACACAAATATGCCAAGAGGGTTAACTGCTCTTTGCATATACACATGTATTAGCCTGGGAATGAGCATGAATATATAAGATGAATGAACATGATATATAGACATAATACAAAAAACTCTCAATCTTGAATTACCTCATGATAAATGGATTCCAGACATACCGCCTCCAACCATTCACTTGTCCGGCCATCAGTGACACAATCTGGTTGTCATCCTCTCGCTCGACCATGTCTGCTTCTTCATTCTTTCTTACCCAAGTCAAAAAAGGGAGAAGAGCAGTGTGGTCGCCTATCTATCGTTTCAAAACAGCTAAAGCGAGTGGATTGGCTGAGTCTGACACATCCCTCATATAGTAATCCGTGAATGAGGACTCGCAGTGCCATTGTGCAACGGCCAGGATGTCCTCTAACGGAACACCACTGTAAAGGGCGGTCGAGACGGCTATTCCTCTAACAGCGTGTGCCCTTGCGCATTGCACCTGGTGCCCAGTCGCCATCTCATGAGTAGTCTGAATGCATTCGACTACCCAACGAGAGATAGTATCCATGGATGCGGCGCCATAAGGCTTCTTATGGCAGGTCCATAGAAGTCTATCGTTCGACCGTAACGAGTCAGTCCGTTTTCTGTACTTAGTCAAAGCACGGACTGGGCACCAGACACTGGCATCACGATCAAACCTTGTTAGTTTCGGTATAATGATCGGTTTGCCGGGATATCTCAAAGATTGATTCTTTGACATAAACTCTGCTCTTGGCAGAAGATGCAGACCCTCTCCGGAGAGAATAAATCGGTCCCTCTCTGCTGAAAGAGCATGGATCTCACTGCGCCTTCTAGCTGAGGAAGCTGCCAATAGAAAGACCGCCTTTAGAGTCAAATGCTTTAGACTAGCCGAACGCACCTGTTCGAAAGGGTGCTTGGCCAGTACATTAAGCACTAAAGATAGACTCCAGGCTGGAATGACTACCGGTTGTCTCGGTCGGAGATTGCTCATTCCCTTCACCATCACATTTAACTGGGCCACCTCTGGACTATCCCTGCTGGCTAGACAAGGGATAACTGATGCCAAAGCTGACTTGTATCCAGCAATTGTGACGGGAGCTAGTCCTGAAAAGAACAGCTCACAGAGAAAGTCTGCTATTTGCTGAATAGTGGATTGAAAGGTATCAATACCCTTTTCTTCACACCAGTCTGCAAATCTGTTAACCTTGTTGTTATATGACTTGAAGGTTAACCTCGTTCTCGTAGCCGCGATGAAATCAGCAGCCTGTCGAGAAAAGCCTTCCGATGTGGAACGTTGTTTGATAACATCCACGCAGTCAATTTGAACATTTTGGGACGCTCGTGTAGGAAGCGTCCCTTGGCCTGGGAGATTATCTTAGGAATCTCGGGCAACTGCACTGGGTTTTCCACCAACAGATCTAGCAGATCCGTGAACTACGCCCTGCTTGGCCAATACGGCGCTATTAGCAGGACCAGACACGGTTCTTCCCTGATCTTCACCAATACCTTCGGCAGAAGAATGGTGGGTGGGTACGCGTAAGCGTGCATCCCCCTCCAGCTTATCGCCAGAGCGTCTGTATCGATGGCATTTGGATCTGGAATCGGCAAGACATAAGTCATGATTTGAGCATTTTCCGTTGTGGCGAACAAGTCCACGTTGGCTTTGCCCCAATGCTCGAAGATCCTTTGTAGAACTGGAGGGTTGAGGGACCATTCTGTTGGCAGAATTCTGTCTGCGAGACAAAGCATCCGCCAGAATGTTCAATCGCCCAGGAATGTGAGCTGCTTTCAAAACAACCGAGTAATTCCTGCACCATTGAATCAAGTGCCACACTTTGATACACAGTGTGGGTGACTTGGTCCCGCCTTGGCGATTTATGTATGATACATGTACTACCGTCGAATTGTCCGACCGCATCAATATCACCTTTCCCCTGATCATTGGAAGAAACTGTTCCAACGCCAGTTCCACTGCCATCATTTCCAACAGATTGATATGCAGCTGGCTCTCCTGGAGAGTCCATGTGCCCGAGACCTGGTGTTCTCCCAGGCAGGCCCCCAACCCACCCCTCCAGCGATGCATCCGTGTACACGGACAGCTGGGGGTGGGGTAGGTGCAGCGAAACCCGTACTAGGAGATTCTGACGCTTTTTCCACCATACAAGATGCGACATTATTGGCTCCAAAACTGGCAGCAGTTTTGACAGGGGTTCTGTTCTCTGTTTCCACAGAGACATCAGATACAACTGGATAGGTCTTCGCATTAGAGCAGCGTACGGGATCACCTGCTCCATGGAGACCATTATGCCCAGCATCTGAAGAAACCGCCTCGCCTGAATGTGGTTTCCCGCTCGAAAACTCTTGAGGATGGCTAACAGAGACGCCACTCTGGGCTCTGACGGGTAAACCCTGCCCTCCTCGAGATCGAATCGCATCCCTAATTAAACGAAATGTTGAGTGGGTGTCAACTCGGATTTCTCATTGTTGACTATCCAGCCTAGATCTGAAAGTAACTTCAGAGTCAGAGCAGTATCCACCTCTAACCTGGCTGCCGTATCTGCTTTGATCAGCCAATCGTCTATGTAGGTGTGTAGCGCCACGTTATCTTTTCTGAGAAACGCTGTCACCGCATGGACCACTCTTGTGAAAACCCTTGGAGCTGTCGTCAGGCCAAAGAAGACGCTCCCTGACGGCTGTAGCCGGACGCATATGGTCAAGAACCATTTGCCTCCTGGACTTAGTAACACGCGCCTGCACCCTTGCCAGTGCGTCCATAGACAGCACCATGCCGTCATTGACGCATGAAAGCGCCACAGGTGGCCTGCCCCCGCTTCAGCCCACACCAACTGAAGAAGGCGATAAGAGTGGTTGACAGCACTCATAGCTGCCCTCACACCCTCATCACATAGGGGCAGGACTTCCTCGTGGTGTCCCTGGGATTTGTCCACCAGTGCCGGACCGGGGCCACCCGCTCCAGCACTGGAGTCCCTGGGATTTGTCCACCAGTGCCGGACCGGGGCCACCCGCTCCAGCACTCTGGACACCCAGAACCCATCGGTCATCCTCAGTAACTGATGGTACCACACCACACCTGTCGTATTCCCCCCGTGGAATACGACACCTCGCCCGCACCTCCCTGGAGGCCGCAGGGAGCTGGCCCTTGGTCATGAGTTGCTTACTATAAATAGCCTCTAGCAACTCGATAAACCGTGGATCCAGTCCAATGGACTGGATCCGGGCTGCGGGCAAGATCCCCGTCCTAATCGATGCCACCGATGGACGGGGCGCATCCTCCTCGGCCGTGGCCGAAACCACAGACGGGTCTACCCTGGCTAGCCAAGCCAGAGCCTCTGACCAGTCTATTTCCAAGGAGGACACATCTGTGAACACGTCACCCGTTGACGCACCTACCAGCCACGGCCTCCCGCTAGGAGCCGCAGCCGACACACCAGGAACTCCGGTACCATACGGTTCCGCCGCCACCCCATGGAACACACCAGTCCATGGAGTAGGCCCGCACGGAAAACCATGCGGACCCGTAGCAGACACGGAACCGTGACCAGACACGGGTGCCAACGGCACGCCACGTCTGACCGCTGGACCAGGCGAGATAGGTGAGTACCACGCCTGGCCCGGCACACCCGTCACCGTGTCGGCTGGCATCAAACCAACCATCACGGGACCAGTGCCCAGTACCAGATTGGCCTCAACCACGGGCGGAGCCGCTGCCCTGGCTTGCGCCAAGCCAGACAGATGGAGGACGGTTCCGTCCAGGATGGAATCGACCTCCATATTCTCCACCCGTGGCATCACAGGCCGCACCAACCTCTCCTCCTCGGCCTCCTCGTCTTCAGACCCCGAAGAGTTGTCACTAGACGAAGAAACCCCACAGCCCCAAGTGCGTGCGCTTGCCGCACTAGCTCTAGCTGTAGGTTTACCGCTAACCGATTCTGCGCTTGGCCACCGAAGATGCTAGGACCTGTCAGGGGCGTCCCAAGAAGACGCTCCCTGACTGCCGTAGCCGGACGCATATGGTCAATAACCATTTGCCTCCTGGATTTCGTCACTCGCGCTTGCACCCTTGCCAATGCGTCCATCGACAGCACCAGGCCGTCATTGACACATGAAAGCGCCACAGGTGGCACAGGGTGGCCTGCCCCCGCTTCAGCCCACACCGACTGAAGGAGACGATAAGAATGGTTGACAGCGCTCATCGCTGCCCTCACACCCTCATCGCATAGGGACAGGACTTCTTCCTCGTGTACCCGAGACTTGTCCACTAGTGCCGGACCGGGACTACCCGCCACGGCACTCTGGACGCCCAGTAGCCATCGGTCATCCTCCGTGACCGACGGGACTACACCATACCTGTCGTATTCCCCCCGCGGAATACGACATCTTGCCCGCACCTCCCTGGTCATCAGTTGTTTGCTATAAATAGCATCCAACAAATCTATGAACCGTGGATCCAGTCCCACTGACTGGATCTGGGCCGCGGGCAAAATCCCCGTCCTAATCGACGCAACCGACGGACGGGGCGCATCTTCATCGGCCGTGGCCGAAACCACAGACGGGTCAACCCTGGCTAGCCACGCCAGAGCATCTGACCAATCTACCTCCGACGAAGACACCCCCGCAAACACGTCACCCGTTGACGTGCTCACGGGTCTGCCAGCCACGGCATCCCGGCAAGGAGCCACGGCTGACACGCCAGGCACTCCGCTACCACACGGTTCCGCCGCCACCCCATGAAACACTCCGGTCCATGGGGTAGGTCCGCACGGAAAACCGTACGGACCCGTAGCAGTCGCGGAACCATAGCCGGACATGGGCGCCAACAGCACCCCACGTCCGACTGCCGGACCAGGCGAGATAGGTGAGTACCACGCCTGGCCCGGCACACCCGTTCCCGTGACGGCTGGTGCCAAACCAAGCCGCACGGAACCGGTGCACGGTAACGGATTGGCCTCAGCCACAGGCGGAGCCGCTGACCTGGCTTGCGCCAAACCAGACAAATGGAGGCCGGTTCCGTCCAGGACGGAATCAACCTCCATATTCTCCACCTGCGGCTTCACGGGCCGCAGCAACCTCTCCTCCTCGGCCTCCTCGTCTTCAGACTCCGAAGAGTTGTCACTAGACGAGTCAACCGTGGAGCCGTCCTGGCGGACGGCTCCCACACCTGATGGACCGGCCACCGCTACTGGACCACCCGGAGGTGGCCGCAGAGAAACAGAACCCGTCTGTACGAGACGGCCCCCTCGGTAACCAGTCCAGAATCCTGTCCGAGGACAGGATCCGCACCAGGCATGGGGAGAAACTGCCCCCCAACCTTTGGTAGCAGGGATGACACCAGCGTGGGCAGAACGCTATGCAGAAAACCCTGCATAGTCGGACCAAACCACACCGGTGGTGCCATCTCCGCCACCTCCAGCTGGGGACGTGGAGCACCCCCACCGGCCGAACCGGGCGCTCCACGATTTCCTCTCGGACCGCCTGACCCCGCCAAGTCCTTCTGGGCAAGGAACTTAACCATCATCTCAACGGACCACACTGCACAAACATTACACCCAGAGTTGCCCTTATGCGTCCTTTTGCGCGTATATACGCATACAAATTAACCCTCTGCATCCCCGAGGACGCACGAGGGACGCAGTGAAAAAGTGTAACAGAAACTGGTAACTTTGCGTGTGCTTAATTATCGATTATATTATCGTGTGTGTATATTTATTTGTGCATGTTTTTACTTTAAGAAATATACCTAATACATTGTGTGTTCAATAAAAACGAACTTACTGTGTTGTTTAAAACTATGATTTATTATTTTAAGAAAAAAACATGGGACCCCCATATTTCAGATGAGGACCTCATGGGACCCCCAGATTTTACAGTGGGACCCCCAAATCTGAGTGTGGGGTCCTTGGGACCCCCAAAAATCAGATGTTGTGGTCAACACTGATTACACCTATGATCAATATTACACAGGGAACACCTAAAACAGGTATGGTCCTTGAACACGACACGGACAAACTTATGGCATTCGTCACATGATGGCGGGGCTGGCTTGGCCTATAACATAAGCACAAACCTACAATAAACAAGCGGAACGAGACCCGGATGGAAGGCAGACAATTAATTTTCAAATAATTTGACTCATAAATTAACCGTAACCCTCCCGCACCCCACCCTGCCACGTTACAACAACGATCGCATTGATTATGACGACAAGAACGAGGCGGGCATTAAACACACCCATAATAGATCCTCCAGGATGTGTAACGGCTCCAGGAATCATATCGCATAGCATTCGGGGTTTATTTACTAATCAATATAAATTATACTCCTAACGAAAGCAGCACGATATGTGAAGAAACAACAAAATGTATAACAAACTGCTGTATCACACGGTAAAACCGCAGACCACGCATTTACTCAAGAATTTTGAAACCACCGATCATTGCAAACCGATCGTGATCGCACGTAAACTTGATCATTCTAAAGTTTCCGGTACCATTTTTAGTACGCAGCACCCAGAACAAGATGCGCGAATTAATGAAAAATTGTCTTCACATAAACATCCGAGCGACCGGGTGTGACGTCACCCGCTCGGATCCTACGGAGAACGACGTCAGCCGATATTCGTGTTACAAATACCGTAGCAAACACCTATTTTCATATCTGCCGATCGCCTGTTGGGGGTTAAAGAAGGCGATCGTCTGGCATATATCGCTGTTAGCACACGTCCCAGATTCTATGGGGTCAGAAATTGGAACATGCGACACAACGAAATTTAGAGACCTAAGTCTTTTAACTATGGATAATAAAGAACGATACAACCTGGTTATCTTCGGCGGTATTCTCCATAGTATCCTTAGTTAATCCTTTCACGAACACACAAACTATCACAGATTAAAGACTTAGATTTTCTTTCACAAAAAACCACTAAAATCCTCACTGCAGAAAGCATGTATTGCTCTTGTTGCTATGCAAACAAGAATGAGCTCTATGGTAAACGGGTACTCGGCAGTTGGGAGCTGAGTACCCGGTTCCCAGGAGTCTGTAAAGCTTTCTAAGTCTATAATCCTAGAGCCGCTGTCAGGGCCAGCTGTATATCAGAAGTAACAGAATGGTGAGTATTGATCGAAGGAGAACGCCATGATTGCCATTACCGCATATTTAATACACAAAATTCCACACTTTGACACCCTTCAATATACAGTTTAAAGCAACGAATGCAATCCAACTAACCGTATTCATCACAAATAAGAAAAATAAAGGATTTTCTTCTGTTCTTGTGTTTATTTTGTGTTATCTTTACCTCACAACTGTCAAAAGATTGAGCAAGGAATATGCATTAACTTCATTGCGCAGAAAGGAATTCCGCCGAGCGAAAGCTGATTGGCCGCCATATCATACTTGAGCCAATCAGAATTCACACTGCAGAATTCCGACAGCTGTTATCACGCCCGCCGCTAGCGTAGACGATGCAAATTAATAAAATAACACTGGATGATTTTGAACGAGAACCAGCGTAAAGACTGGAAACAATTATATCAGATTTTATTTGGTCTGTAATATTAAATACTAATTTGCCCCATTGTAGACCTATTCAAATTCGCTCACTACTTAGTGGTCCTATCCTAGCCGGGATGTGTGAAATTAACCCAGTTGACACTGCAGCCCAAACCGCCACAACAGATTGAAGACTGGAAATAATTAGGCCTAAATTATTTATTTTAAGGCTGTTTCTCACTTAGAATAAATCTGTAATGTTATATGTGGAATGAATTTTGATCTGATTCGTTTAAAAATGCTAAATATATTGTATAACGTTACATAAAAACGTATAACGGTAAAGCAAGAGATTAACTTCCCCCTCACCGATCGTTCCAAGCTGTGGTATTGATAAGGTATTAAGTGTGTGTGGTTTCCTATCGACCAAAATAGTTTTAAAGTTTAAATCTTTCACGGTCAGAAGAATGTTTAACCATGCAGATCAATGACTAATGGATTGACCTGTAGTAATGACGCCATCAGATTGGAATGTGGGTGGTGCAAATGGTATTCCCCACTGACTAATACTCAGAATGAGGCAAGAAAAAACATGGCGTCGTCTATTTATGTAATTATAAAAAGTGAACAACAAAGGATTATTTTGTACTTTAAATCATTTTATTAGCGCAAACAAACCATGAATTAAATGAACACAGATTATTTTGGAGTTTATTCAGTTTTTATTACCTTAGACAAAGACTGGATTATTACTTAAAGACTATTACTGGACTGAATAGAGGTAAGAGTATGACATTTCTAACTTAGTTATTTATATTATGCTCTCAGTTAAAAGTGCAATATCGTCCTGTCGGTATTGACGATACTTACGATTTTTCGAAATTATGACGATTTCGGTATATCGCGATATTGACGATAATATCGAAAAATCGCCCAACCCTACGTGAATCGATTATAATTGTACTCATGTACTGATAAATGCGACGGAAAAGTACACAATTCAGATTTTTTTAAAACATTAAATTTTTGGACGATTTTCTGATTTTTCCTCAATTACATCGTAAAAACCCCGATTTTAAAAATAAATCAAACTTCACGATTAGATCGAAAAATCGCACAAGCAGATTCAGATTTATTTTTTTTGATATAAAATGTACAATTTGTAAATACACAACAGGTGGTCCACCAAAGGCAGAGCCTATATAGACGGTGGACCCTACATAGAACAATATATATATTTATATATATATATATATATACACATATATATATTATACATGAAGGACTGATGACACCATAAAATATGACACAAATAGTTCAGGTTTAATCTAGTCCTAAAAGACGAACAAGAGACATGGGACAGAAAGACAACATATTTACAGGTACATAGGTGTGCTTATCTTGCTAATTAAAATGATTATTATTATTATTATTATTATTATTATTATTAAGCAAGCCTAGCGGTAACGCAAAATATTGATTTTCCATACTTTTTCAAGCCCTGGAAAAGGTTTTCTTAATTTTCCATACTTTTTCCAGACTTCCATACCTGCGTACGAAACCTGAACGAGTGCGGGAGAACACAAAAAGGAGCAATTGTTATTTGATAACTTTGTCGCTGATAACGAAAACTGGTAACGATATTTTAGTTCCAATAAAAGGTGTATAGTAATGTTGTGATCTAGAACACAGAACCTCTCCTTTCTTCCATGTGAACCGAAGATCCCATTGACCGGCTTCTGGAAATCCAACTATGTAGTGTATGCTAATTAGTAGGTGGAACATAAAAAAGTATTTCCTTCCTATAGATTTCGCCATTTTTGTTTAGTTGGCAGTAGCAGTTTTGCCAGATTGTGGTCTTTTTTCAATAAAACGCTTTCTTCATTAGGAACTGCATATACAGATGCTATTAGGTTGTGCTCCTTAAAAGCATACGGAAAATCCTATCTAATGTTACTCTATGCCGCATCCGAGACAAGATCGACGACTTCACCGGATCATGTCAAAGTGGCTTCAAACGTGGACTCAGCTGCGCAGACAATACATGGGCTCACGAGCCTTCGACACAATTAAGCGCTCAAAGATTCTAGATGTACTACGCCAGACCAGTTGCAATGAAGATGAGCTACGACTAGTGAGACTACTGCTTGCAGACACCAAGCTGAGAGTACGGGTAAAGTCAGCGAAGTCTGTAGAGTTTGAGACATCAATCGGCTCCCCCACAGGGAGATGGTCTATCCCATGTGCTTTTCACCTGTTACCATGCTGCTGAATTGAAATCCATGTACGAAAGTTCCACAAGACCACGCCCTGCTTGTGTCGATACTGGATATGCCGCTAGAGATGGAATATGCCGACGATGTGGACTTAGATGAGGAAAGGCTACCCCTTGACGAACTTCTCCCAATAGCTGCAAGCAAACTAAAAATTGAGAATCTCTATGAATGAATCCAAAACAGAGTTCACATAATTTCCAATGATGCACTATACAAGATGTGTAATACGCCGCCACTGTCTGCAAAAGTTGCCCAGCAAAGATGGTGCATGGTTGGCCATGTGCTACGGATGCTAGAAGACACACCAGCACAGAGAGCCTTGGAATTCCCCCTACTCGGAGCCAGCAAATACAGAACCAGGAGAGGACATTATCTGCTAAGTGTGCTACGAGGTGACCTCAAGAAAGCTGGATTAGGTACACTCAAGTTAAGAATGGACCTGAGGAAGCTAAGGATTTGGGCTGAGGACAAGACACAGTGGGCAAAAGCGAAGAAGGACTGATTGCAGCTGTAGGATGTTTCTACTACTACTACAGCCAGAGGATAAAGTAATCATACATGCATACATTAGATACGAATATCAAGGCGCTAAGAGTGTAATAATAACAAATGACAAGAATGCTCAGAACAGCAAGAAGGTAAGTCCATGGGAAAATTGAAGGCAACAGATTAAAATTGTTAACACAGCAACTCATCTAGGAATACAGATAAGAAGAGCTACATCTAGAGTTCAGAAATCTTTCCGATCCTTCTCTACTTCAAGCCATCGAATCTGCATCACTAGTGCTATAGGGTACACCACTTTACACGTAGAGACCTGAACTATCTTTTCAAAGCAAGCAGGCAGAAAGGAAAAGGTGGACGAGTCCGAATCTGTCTACAAAGTTGTGTTACATGACCACTGGTACACTGTGCATATGGCCCCCTGATAGCATATATGAATTAAGAGAAGTACTACATAAACTGCTGAACATCATATTCAACAAATCATTTGTCTCAGGATGTGTACCTACCCGCTGGAAACTTGCAAACGTCACACCGATTTTTAAAAAGGGGGATAAAAAGGACCCAGGCAACTACAGACCAATAAGCCTTACAAGTGTAGTTTGCAAACTCATGGAAAAGCTCATTCGGGATAAGATAGTAAAGCACATAACGTCATATGATATACTCACTAATAAACAATTTGGTTTTATTTCCGGGAGGTCAACAACACTGCAATTATTAAATGTTTTAGACCACTGGACAAAAATATAGGACAACAATAGGGAAATAAACGTAGTATTTATGGACCTAATGAAGGCATTCGATATGGTCCCACATGAATGACTCGTATTCAAATTGAAGGCATATGGGTTTAGTGATACAATGTGACAATGGATAAGGGAATTCTTAAAAAATCGTAAACAGAGTCCGGATTAATAACAAATTTTCTGCCTGGCAAGATTTATCCAGTGGGGTCCCACAAGGTAGTGTGATAGGCCCTATCCTGTTTGTTATTTATATAAATGACCTACCAGATAATGTCAGTTCTGGAATCTACTTATTCGCAAATGAAACAAAGATTTATAAAGAAATTCAAGACAAGACAGACAGTAAAATAATACAGGATGATCTTGACTCCATGACCGACTGGGCTTCTACATGGCTACTAAAATTCCATCCAAACAAATGTAGAGTTCTGGAAATAAAAAGCAAACAAAATGTTGAAAACAGATCCTATCACCTATGCGGAGAGGATGGTCTCCCAATACCACTTGAATCTGTTGAGTTTGAAAAAGATCTAGGCATATTTATAGACAGACAACTTACCTTTCGAAAACATATACAGGAACAGATAAATAAAGCCAACGGGGTAATGGGAATAATTCGCAGAACCTACATATACCTAAATAATGGCAATTTCACCATGCTGTACAAAGCATTAGTACGCCCTCACCTTGAATATGCTAACAGTGTCTGGTGCCCATACAAAGAAAAAGATATCAATACCATCGAAAATGTTCAAAGGAGGGCGACCAGACAGCTTCCATCATCGAAGGGACTGAGCTACCCTGATGTAGTTTGGATCGACTGGTCGGGTACCGACCATACCAGCTAAACTGGGTATGCGCCACCCATCCTGGATTCGTTCCCTGAACATGCCCCCCTGGGTAGAGCCATAAGCATATATGGACCTATGAGAGAGATCGCATTGTGAAAACGACTAAGTTCGTTAAAGCACATAATGCGCATACGCACGCTTAGATGCTATTTTTGATGGAGCACGTGATTTACGAACAAGATAGGATGATGCTTTTAGTGTACCGAGATCGTACCCTGTAATCCTTTTTGATTAACTATTCCCATTAAATCGCATTAATCAAGACCAGAATTAAACGGGCTTTTTAAATCTGTAAACCATTTCAAAATCGGTTAAGAAATGGCTGAGTTATCCACGGAAAACCCTTCTTGATTAGCTTCAAAATATTGCCGTAACGTCATAACCATGTGGGCGCAGAACTTTTAGAATGTTCTAGAACATTTGACTGCGCTATTATTAGCTACGAACTGATTGGCTGTTGCTCGAACGATGATTGGTTAGAGCCTGCACTTGTGACGTCACGAGGAGCATAAAAGGAGACGCGATCCAGAGATCGAGAGCATCCTCGGCCAGGGGCCGAACAGGTTGGACCTGTACTAGCTACTATTGAGCGACAGATATTACGCATATAACTTCGGTTTCTGATGGGTTCTCTCCCGTAGCTAGCAGTGCCAACCCACCGAACTAAAAACAATTTTGTAACTCCCTACTTGCGGGAGCAATTTGGAACTTTCTAACTATCATTCACGAATATCAATATCTACTTCGGAACACGAACTTGCGGTGAGGCCTTTACGGCCTGAATATGTGATTCTACAGATGTAGAGGCAGGATGTTCTTTGATGGATGACTCGCCGGATCTGCCAGCCACGCCTAAAAGTCGTATTTCAACTGTCCCGCACTAATGTTGTGTAGGTTCTTCTAACTTTCGACCGCAGCAAGTAAACTCTGCCCGGTGCGTTTTCAGAGCTGGCTGATGTATCCAGCACCGTTACGCTTTGTTTTGTATCTTCATTTGCATCTGACAACCCCGCTTGTGATCGGGTTGTTGTCAACTTCCATCCGTGCCATCGGTGTACGGGAACTTTCTTCACAGCAGTAGTACTATCGTATCTTTTGCTGACTGCTCGTTAGACATCCAATTAGGCTTACAGTGCTGAGCGATGTACTCCCTCCATGAGTGTTCTTGCGGAAATCCTGTTTGCGGAAACCAACTTGTGGGAACCAACCTGCGGGAACCTTCCAGCTTCATGAGAATGCATCAACGCACGTCAACTACAGAATGATGTATCAATTTCAGTAACACGGTAGCGTAACTTAAGAATGACTACCGAGTATTCAAGTAACTATACTTCACATTCGAATTATTTCACTATATATGCTTCTCTAATTATATTGTATCCGGAAGAACGGTCCCGATGACTAAAAGGTACTGTAACGGTCTTAGGACCGCTAGTTATAATTTCTGTATTTGTTTAAGGTTATTCCCGTTTTCTGTAAGGTGTTTTACTAACCGCACCGTAGTAGGTTCGTTAACCTGTGCCAAAATATATAATTCTGATCATATTACACTGTATTGATTGTTCTGGTTAGTTTATATATGTATATAGCCAGTAACCATCAGTTCATATGTTTTGTTTATTCATAGAAAATATAGGACCGCAGTGCACGTAGGAAACATTATACAGCAACACTTATATATGCACCACTTTCTCCCGCCACCAACAATTTTTCACTGAGGTCGCTGTCCGTGCTATAACTCTGTTTAGCCTGGCATGCTACCGACTAAACCGTTTCTATTCAGCTTGATAGAATAGGTTCAATATGATTAGAGACACTTTCTTCATTAAGAAATCTGTAGTATATTCTTCTCTTCCGGCAGTGCGATAATCTATCTCCGCACTCCGGTAAGACCCATAACTCTAAGTTTTGTCTCTCTTCATGCTCCACTCAGCCTTATGGCTTTTTAATTGTTTGGATGTCCCTATCTGCACCATGGGCTGATCCGACTCTGGGAAACTATTGGGGTTTCCGAGCGGTGATGGCCAGGGTGTGGGATCACACACGTTCCCTCCATATTTTCGGATACTTAGTAGTTAGCACTTTTGCCAATGTAGGAAAGCACTGCGAAAACATATCTTAATTATTATTTTATTTGCTGAACAATCCTTCCGCTCCACAGTGCAAAACTGGGCAACTTGTATATAAACCTAACGACAGGTTAAATGGTTAGTTCCATAGGACCCGGTGACGGGCGAGATGCGTATTCCCACCGAATTCCATAAGAATGTCTGGGCATGATATTTAGATCTGCCACGCCCCTACGGGAAGGACATTTACGGTGGGTATTCGTCTCTCTTACACCCACCATAGCGATAGGACAATTGCCTAATAATGCTTTCGTGAAAAGTAACCTATGTCCTGTAATGGTTTATGTGGTTACGGAGTGGGATGTTCAGATTCTTATCCAGTTCAGAGATCTTACTATGTAACATGTATGTCTTAGGTATTGATGTCTTAGGGCGTCTGTTCTCAGTGACAGCCGTGTCTATTAGCTAGGTAGATACTAGCCATTCACGGCCTAAAATAGTTCTTGTTTCGAATAACTAAGTAAGCGAAGCAGAAGGCCCGCATAAATAAAGCGGCAACTACTAATTCAGCATACTAAGAATCACATAAGACAGTGATGAGGGAATCCATCGGGAATCGCTCGTCCCGTCTTCACGTAAAACAGCATGCAATCCTATAGTCATAATTTCACTAGGTATGGTCTTTTCCTCCTCAAGCATTTTTGGTTGAAATATTAGAGTGGGCCCGTTTTTGCCTACTACTCTTCCCCCGCTTTAAGCAGTGGCGACACCTTCCTGAGACGGAGGCCCGCGCGAGGCACTTGCCTCTCACAAGGATTCAGTGACGATGGTCCATGTGAGGATAATACTCCTCATCCAAACTAGCACTAGGAGTAGTGCCCGCATGAGGCACATAACTTTTCGTCCGGGATAATCTTCTTCCTTTCAGCTTAGAGGTATAATAACTTATATTTAGTTAATTTGGTACATCTCGTGTATGGGAGCCTCCCTTGCGGGGATACCTCTGCAGACCTACGAGTCTGTGTGGTACCTCCGGGAGCCCCATGTTTAAAAGTTCATCTGGTTGTCTCTATGTCTCGTATTTTCGTATGCTCTTATTTTAGTTTTATCTAGCATATTTATAATTGTTTATGTAAAATCATTGTATAGACTTATATTTTTAGGTCACCAGATCAAATCTTGTAAGTTCATAGATCACGACATTGCTATGGACAGGCATACTGGTAACACAAACTCTTGGGATGAGACAGTTGTATTTAATGGTTGCGATGATGGTCGCACGGCCCCACCGGAACGATTGAGTTCCACCGGCCTTAGGAGCCGCTTTTTGTTACCCGCAAGGTAGTCTCGTACAAGGTCCGTCATCCTAAGACCAGATGCTAACCAGCGTCATCATTCATCGTGCACTTGCGGCATGGCGAGTCGACATGATACACCGGAACGTCCCAACACTACCCCACAAGCTACACCTGACAGGCTAAAAAGACTAAATCTGCCAACTCCAAAATATAGACGACAAAGGGGAGATTTGATTGAATTATATAAGATCATACACGGTTATTATGACACGCATCTAACAAAACATCTTTTCGCATTAAACAATTCAATAGCCAGAGGACACACGTATAAACTAAAAGAAACATCACTTTTCAGATGATTTCAGAAAACATTACTTTACCAATAGAATAATAGATGCCTGGAATTCACTATCTGATCACATGGTAACATCGGAAAATTCAAACATATCCAAGAACAAATTAGACACATACTGGGCACACCAAGAAATAAGATTTAACTATTAAAGCAGCCTAACTATATAGCAGCCTAACACAAAACGGAACATAGAGGCTTTTTAGCCTGCGTTTTGCAATTCAATCTTATCTTATCTTAAGATGTAGACATTGGGCCAACGTTGGCAACGGGTTGGCAGATCGCAATTGGCATTACAATGTTGGCCCGACATTGGCCCAATGTTGGCTGTATCACTTGTTTTCCAACGTTGGGCCAACGTTGGGCCAACATCGGAAATTTTACATTAAAGCTGCTATGTCACAGTAGTTCATTATTGCAAATCAGTCTCTAGGCTATATACATTATTGCATTGTGTCAGGAGAAGTTCATATTTGCACAATGTAATTTCACCGTTTCCGTGATCGTCAAATAGCGCATTTTTACAGAAATTACTGATCTTATACATCTAGTTTATATTGTATTCAGTGGGCATCTCATAAATATTCATGCTGGGAAATACCTCATATCATGTGACATTTTCATGGCGTCAATTACCTATTGTTATTAAACGGATGCAGCATCAGTAAATGCCATTAACGACTAAATTAAATGATAGGCTAGACTAAAATAGGCGAATTAGCTGTAAACTGGCCAACAATACTGGTAACGCGCACCGCGTACATAAGTGAAGGGGGCTTGCGTTATAAGTTTTCGTAACACGTTCGCAATAGTTTACACACTATTGAGGTTATTACGCAAACTGGCAGCACAATCCACGTTCATTCATAAGTGTGTCTTACCAGTATTGTCGTATTTTCGTTATGGGACTTTCATTATGAAAAAGCAGTCATATCCGCATTTTTCGTGAACTCTTCTCGGACTACCTTGAAATTACAAATAGGCGTGGGAGGGGAACTGCTGACGTTTAATGAACAAACTGGATGAACTAGAATTATACACACACCGGCTAGTGTAGCACAGATCGACCGGACGGGTACCAGCCGTCTCAGCAAGGCTGGGTACGGACCGGCCATGCTGGATTCGTTCTAAAGCGTACCACCTGGGTAGAGCAATAAGCGTATGTAAGCCATATACGAGAGGTTTCTAGTTAAAAATCGGCGAAGTCCGATAGAACGCGTGGTGTGGGTGCGCGCGCTTCAGAGCTTCCCTGATAACACATTTCGGAATTGGAAGCGAGTGCTTGCATATAGTGTACCGAGTAGGTACTCGTAAATGCTTATAATTTATCCGTTCTCGTATTCCTTGGTACCACTTAGGACCAGAATTAAACGAGCTTTCTAAAACTGTAAACTATTTTAAAGTCGGCCCAGAAATGGCCGAGTCATCGTCGAAGCTCCCCGCTAAATGATACTTGGAATATTGCTATAACGTCGTAGTCGCATGTATATATTAAACTAAATACAAAGATCTGTGTACACATGGTCGATACGTCACTAGCATACTAGCCCGCTGGTTGGCTGCCGCTCGGCCGCTGATTGGTTGAGGCGCCCAGCCATGACGTCACAGCGAGTATAAAAGGGGTGAAAAATCAAGGATCAGGCGCATCGCCGGCCAGTGGCGTAGCCAAAGGGTTGGAGGTGGGGGAGGGGGGCAGGGTGGAGGGCTGTCACCACCCCCAATGGTCACCTGGACCGTTCTTGTGAAAACTCTAAATATGCAATAAAATTTGAGCTATGAATATGTTAGTGCCTCAATTTAAGTAACATAGTAGCCTGTTCCGTACCGACGACTATTAGGTACTCAATTAGTAACTATACTATTGTACATCTAATTATTATTTCCGTATATGGCACTGATGACTAATAGGTGCCTTCCCGGTCTTAGGACCGCAATTTATAATTTCTTTATTACTGTTCATATTATCCTTATTTATTGTGGGTGCTTTAACTAACCGCACCGTTTAGGTCTATCAACCTGATACATACTACCTCAATAATTTATATATAAATTGTCATTGTTCGTTGTATTGGTTAGTAGTAAATGGCAGATAGCCATTTCATTGATATGGTTTGTTTAATTATAGAAAACTTAGACCGCAGTACGCTAGGAAATACCAAACAGTAACATTTATATCCGCATCACTTATCCCTACATCATCAAGTCTACACTGAGGTCGTTGACCGTGCTCTAACTGTTTGAGCCCGGCATGTTACCGACTAAACCTTACTATTCAGCTCATATAGGATAGGTTTGAAGGGGTTAGGGACAATCTCCTTGTTAGGAGACATATATTGTACACCTCTTTTCCAGTTGTTGTGGTAATGTAGCCCAGCAATCTGGAAAGGTTGTGTAAAATTGGCCAAATACCTATAGGGCCTCGTATATATTAAAGTTATTGTCTCTTTCCATTATCCACTAGCTGCCTGGCTTCTTAATTGTTTGGATGTCCCATCAGCACGTTGATCTGATCCGACCCTTTGAAACCATCGGAGGTTTCTGAGTGGTGATGGTTAAAGTGCTGATTTACATACATCTCCACCCCCCCCCCCCACCCCCAACCCACCCCCATATCCTCGGATACTTCTTAGCTAGATAACCCCGCCAATGAAGGAAAGCACTGCGAAATCATATAGTTATAAATGTGAGTTTGATAGGTTTATTTTACCGGCCTGCAGTGCATATCTGAGCATATTGGAACATAGTCCTAATGACAGGTCAAAAGTTAGATCCATAGGTAATGGTGACGGACGAGATGCGCATCTCCATCCAACTCGTCAGAGTGTCTGGGAAGGATCTTGGAATCCACCACACCCTCACGGGAAGGACGCTCACAGTGGATATTCACCTCTCTACTCCCCACCTTAATGGTATGTCAGTGATCAAACTTGCTTATGTGAAATGTAGCCATTGTCCAGGTGATGTTTTATGTGGTTGCGGAGCAAGGCACCCAGATTCTCATCAAATTCGGATGCGTTGCGATGTAAAATGTACACTTACCATCCATGGAGGTAGATGCTCTTTAGTAGTAGTGTTGGGATTAAAATGATACCACCTCCCTCAACTGGCCGCTGTTCGGCGATCCGTGGCCGCCACCGCTCTCCCCATCCCTGGGCATAGGGTTGTTGAGACATGTGGTTGGTGTATGCCTCTAGATGGAGGCCCCCAGGGTTGTTGAGACAGGCAGTTGGTGTATGCCTCTAGATGGAGGCCACCACGGATTAAGAGGGCAGTGGGGGCCACCACGGATCGCTGAACGGCTGCCAGTTGAGGGAGGTAGTATCATTTTAATCCCGACACTACTACTACCACACAAAATAGGGTCTGAACGCCCATTTAGAGACAAGCATCCACAGTGATATGCACCACTGATCACCTTGTGATCAACCACACATAATAGGGTCTGAACGCCAATTTAGAGACAGGCATCCACAGTGATATACACCATGATTACTGTTGCACAGCTTCACGCTATTGCAAAGCTACTCTAAGGTCAAGAAAGCCGACCTGCTCCAGATGATCGGACAGGCCTGTGCTGAGGAGTTGCAGAAGCGACTCTCCCGAGCAATGAAGGCGGGAAGGTTTCCAGCATTTACCAAAGATGATCCTTGGAATCCCCACAAGAAAGCACAGCGGATACGTGAGCTTCGTCAGTTGGACGAGGAGGTAACTGCTAGCTTGCGAGCCAAGACTTTAGTGAGGCAGATGGCGGACCATCCACTGGAGCGCTTACCTCCCCTATGCGGGATTACTAAGCGAGTGATGAGGGAGCCGATGTCTGAACCCTTAGCCCGGAGCATGAGGTGAGGTGAACACATTCTCGACCAGCGTCTCGGCAAGACAGAGGATAGAGGACGTCGGTCAGTACACTGGACATTCTTTAGAGGTCTATAAGGAGACCTCACAGGCCAGATCATGCAAAAGATCCAGCAGACTGTCCAGAATGCCTTCTACCTCCAGTAGTGCTCGGCTAAGGGAATGTCAAAGTGGCAGAATGAGGTCTCTTGGCAGAGGTTCTACAGTGCCATACATGGCGGGATGGACAGAGCTAAAAACTCAGGCCTACGCATGCGCAACCAGGGTATGGTGACGTATGAGCAGGAAAAACTCTCCGCTTACTATGATAAGTGCCATGTGCTGCCAGATGGTATCCATACCGAGCCCATCGAGTATCATGTTAGTACCCTAGGTGGAGGTGGCTGTGTGTCTGCAGGGACTAGTTGAGGCTCTTCTATGACAAATGGTCGCCTAGGCACTCAGTGCTGGCATGCCAGGTAGTACAGTGTAGGCCGCCCCTCCGCCTCCAGATACCTGTCAAGCCTGTGAACATCTATCGGCCAGTTAGGATCTGTTGCATGCCGTCGACCACCTTCCAGCTTACCAGGCTCATACAGGTACCAAACCAGAGCATTAGGTTGTAGGCACTCCTCTCCCTTGTTCGCTTCTCTAGAGCTGTGACCAGCAGAGTGTCTGAGAGTCTCTACCGGCTTCTTCTCGATTAGCCTAGTAACCTCAGCATTGGATCTCTCCACCACAGCAGGCAGCCCTTTCACCCATACTCTAGAACGTTCACTCGGCGCGGCCATTTCCTGGGCATATTGGTGTGGGAACAGTCTCTCTGCCAGTGTCCAATTCCACCGCTCAATGATAGCCTGGGCATGGTGATGCCCTACCATGCCTCGCCTAACTGCCACACTGTGTTTCCGCATGACGGCAGCAGTCTCCCCTCTGAACCCCTTACCCTCATCCACCTGCAACAATTCCGGCCACCGGAGGGGATTTTCCGAAGCCTCGTAGACACCCTGGAATTCCTGGGCCACCTGGCCAGATGACTTTCCTGTGAGCGTTACTGCCACCTTGTACCTGCTGGCGACATCGACGATGGTGAGGGCATACTTGTAGGTCTTACGACCAACTGAGTCATGTGAAAGGAATAGAACATCTGCCTGGTGAACTCTTTTCGGGACCGTTTCCACGAAATGGGCATGCCTGATGTGCCATGGACGAGGTCTGTATATCTGCCACATCGCCTGGCGGCTGAGCCACTGGCTAACTGTCTCCAATGTGAAGTTGTGGCCCTTGCGACGTGCAGCCTCGAGTAGTTGAGGGGGCTCATGGTAATATCCACCAGGCTGATAGTAGAGTTCCTCAAGAAAGAAGGAACTCCCGGATTTCATCACTGACGTCCACTCCCGTCCTGTCACACACGGCCTGGGTGAACCGTAAACAGATGAACAGACGGCCATCAGAAGACAGCAGAGCTTATAGTAGTGGTAGCAGCTGTAGTTGTGATGACAGGAGCTGTGCTCTATGCACACTCAAGCTGAATACCTGATGTGTTCGACACGCATACATTAGCATAGCCAAAGTAAAGTACCGTCACACCTAATGAGCGAGTCCCAGCTATGAGATTTCCGATGTTGAAGCTGAGCCAGTTTCCCTGATTAGGTGGGATGTTCCCCCCCCCCCACGAGGTGGTGACGGCCCTCGAGTGCCGACTCGAGGTCGTTGCTTCCACTGGTTAGTCGCAGAAGTGCATATGACTTAGTTTTCTGTCTGTAGAGTTTGCAATCAGCCAGCTCGCGTACCTCACCAAGAACATTGGTCCCAGCAACCACAAGCTTGAAGTCGTCTAGCGTATCCACCTGCTGGATGGCTCCTCCCTTCTGAACCAGGACCGCAACAGTGACACAGTCCGATGCACCACAATCCAATGTCAGCTCTAATTGTTGGTTAGCTGTGGCTTGGGCCTGCTGGTGTTCTCGTGCCACATGCTCGATCTGCTGTTTGGAACCCGTTTGCTTCAGCTCCTTGTCATTCTCGTCATGCCAGACATGAAGTCTTGCGAGCTGCTCAGTGCACACCCGGAGGAACAGCCTATCCTGCATGGCAGCCGGATTCACATGTGTGTTCTCGAGGAGGGTAAAGAGTGGAACTGCCATGGGCTTCTCGACACCTGCCCGTAGTTTGAATTCCATGAACCACTCATTGCACCCCACAGCGTAGTACCCCTTTCCAGAGGACTCGGTACTCATTGTTCACATAGGTTGTGTCCACGGTGCTGTTGCTCTGCATGATCTCCCACCTGTTTAGAACCTGCAGGAGCTCTACCGTCTGTTCTATTGTGCTCTCAAGCTTGAACTCGAGTGTCATGCTCTTGATCCGAGGACTGCTTCGTGACATCAACATTATCCACGAGCGAGCCAAGGTCACACCTCCATCTGATGCGGGGATACTGGCCACCATAGAGGAAGGAGCGCCAGCTCGTAGTACAAAAGAACTCTTGACTCGGATACTCTACCCGAAGTTTGACAGCACCCAGGGCAAGGTACTACCCAACCTACCTGTGGCCCCAACCAACAGTCCTGTTATTCTAGCTCTCCAAAGGGCGAGGGTCGAACCCAAAGATCTACTAACGGACGGGAAGTGGGCTGCCGTATTTAGCCTCCATAGCCAGGAAGAGCCAGAGATGCTGGATAGAATCCAGCCTGAAGCAAATAATTTCCTCAGGAAGAGGGGTCAGTTTTGAGCCCATTTTCAATGAAGAAGGGCGCAAGAGATTGGCCAGTGATCTGGCAGCATTTCTGATATTCCCAAATAACTACCAGGACTACCTTATCAAATCCCCTAAAAAGTCAGATTCTAGTCGCAGGCTCACATGGGAAAACTGGGTGAAGATGAAGCGGTACAGATCAGCTGACCTCTGTACACCTGCGATAAAGTCCCCTTTGATCTCCTTGAAGATTAGGCTGTCATATATGGTCTCAAGCAGGGCACGTCCAAACCTGGTGCTGAAGTATAGCAACCGGGCATTGTGGCGGATGTCTGGTGAGATCTCGTGGGTGTACTTCTGAAAGAGGATGAAGACAGTTATCTTTGTGTGCCAGAGGCGCCTAGTGATGTGGCTGCGGTAGGTGACTGTCTTCTGGTCCATAGCAGGGTCATCGATAACTAGAACAAGTGGTTCTGTCAGTCGGGCTGCCAGCAGCTTCTCCATCAGTGCTTGCAGGTTCTGCATCTTGGTGATTGGGCCATTGTACCATTGATCATTACTGTCAACCGCCTCAGCGGCGGAGTCAGACACCAGAAGGATGTATTGAGAGTGTAGATGTTCGGCCAAGAGAGACTGCAGCAAGATGTTTTTTCCATGTCCTGATGGGGCAATGATCAGCAAAACCTGACCAACATTGGCCAGCCTACTGTTGAATGGTACAGACATTCATGCGGAGGATGGTTAGCACTTGGTCGGCGGTAGCCTCGTCTATATCTGGGAGACTAAACGGCAGTACTTCCTGCACCAGCTCTCTCACCTGGGAATCCTGCACCTCCGGCGGATATGAAGGATGTGATGGAGGCATCAAGCATAAAATCCCAGCAGCAACTGAGAAGATGGTGTAGAGGGCCTGTGTCAGCACCCACGGTGTCTAGTACATCCAGTATCTGTATGATACCTGCACGGGAAGCCATGACTATCATGTGGTCTTAAACGGCAAACCAAAGAACCCTGACTTCTTCGCCTCTGGTAGCTGGAGGAAGGTGGTAGTACCTGTTTTGCTATCGACGGTGATTTGGCTCAGACCGAGGGTGCCTATCTTGAGATTCTCTCCATCCTGTTGGATTTAGCTCGGTGATTTCAGGAGATCCATAACCAGGTCCTGTGCAAAGGACTCAGCCATAACCTTGATGGCTCCAGCCTCATCGACTCCGAGCATACCGAGCATCATCGCCCTCTTCTTGATGCCCATCCCCTTGTATACAGTCTTGGCCTTGTTGATGGCTGATTGTCCTACTGTATCAGGGTTCCCGATGAGATCTTGGGCTGGGATGGTACCTCGGATCTCCCGCGGGTCTCCCTTCTCATCGAAGTCTAGGAAGGAGATAGGGGCAACAGTGTCCTCTGATCCGAGGCGTGCCTCACCCAGGTGAGCAAGACCACCTAGCTCTTTGCTTTCTAGGTCTGTGAGTGACAGAGTCATAGTGCTATATACAGATGGCTTAAACCTACTAGTCATACCACCATTGAAATAGTTGGGCATAGGAGGACCACACAGTCGGCCAAGGGAATAGGTAGCAGTGCTCAGGGTACTGGCCCTCTCTGCAGGGGCACGCCTTGTGGGCGGTCCACCATTCCCAGGCATTGGTAATCCTCAGTCTGCGTGCTTGACTACGGGCTACACACCGCCCTCTGGCACACCATGCCTCATATGCTGCAGGGGTCTCGTGATCCATCTCTCACTATTCAGAGGTTTTAAACGTAGGCGATGATGATCTCAGCCATTGCACTCATTGCTAGCCCTAGAACCATGGCCTCCATTAGTGTAACACGTTCACCCATGATCTTGGCAGCAACAGTGTAGGTGGCACCACTGAGGGCGATCTTTGGGATGGGGTGAGTTATTCTGAGACAGTGCCCGGCCACCCCACTCACCATTGTAGCGAGGACAGCCACAGTGGTGGCAGGAAGAACCTCATTTCCCCCTGTCATCTTCACCACGGCCACATTCGCCGCCACGTTACTGGTGACATGGACTGCCAGAGGTTTTGCTTTTGTCAGTAACTTCTGTGTCTTGGTTCGCAGCAGGTTCTCCACCTTCAGAAGACTCGCCTGGCTCTCAGGCAGTTGCTTCACGATCTGTACCGTTGACGTCATTGCTTAAGCACTGAGTATACAATGTGGTTAAACGTCTGCATCCCCTGTCGAGAGAGCTAATAAGATCCTCCCAGTCTGCGTCTGCCAGGTGGCCGGTTTGGTACACAGGAATATTCATCTCTCTCTTGAGACATCTTAAACATGCCCGGGCTCACACTATGTGAGAACTACTCTGATGTCTTCCAGAGGGAGTTGAAGGGCTACAAGAAGAAGACACCAGATGAGCTCGTTCAGCTCTCCAGTGCTGAGCTGACAGAGGACCTGACAGCTGTGAAGCTCTATCTAGGATTTGGTAAGGGACAGATCTGCTTCCTCGAATACCTTATCATGGGCGGGAGTATCGTCAAGCAGCTCCTGCGAGCTAAAGGTTTTTACAAGGATCGGGAGTATCTGTCAGATGTGTTCCAGCAGTTGCAGACCGCCATGGTCTCACCGGACTCAGAGCTGAACAAGGTTTTGCAATACTACAGGCTGGAAAAAGGATGCGCTGCCGAACCCTCCAGCCCTTGGATGTGCATGTTGACAGCGGGTATAGGGGTTGTAGGGCATGCCAAGCTGGTTCAGTGTCTCACCGTGGTCCCCACTGCTACTGCAGAGAGTCAGGATAGTCTTATAGCTGATTTGCTAGCGGCGGAGTAGGCTGATCCCGAGCGCCACAATAGCCTGATAACACTCATAGAGCTTCCATGGGAAGCGGTGTCGTGTCGACTGGCTGCAGTGTCGGGGTTGGAACACCTGGAGCTGCAGTGTCGACTGGCTGGAGTGTCAGGGTTGGAACGACTGTATGGCCCATACTATGCGTAGGTGCATTGATGTCAGTGTTGAAGCCGAAGTGCACACCGGGGGAACTCCCCTCGACTATCATGTTGTTATAGCCCCTGACTTGGAGGTCCTCGATGTTCACGATCATGTTGCTCAGAATCAACCATAGGTGTGGTGAAATAGCAAAGTCAAGTTTGCGACGGGCCTTCTGCAACCCCTGTTGGAAATTAGCAATAAGACTACTGAGGTCTGCCACGATGATCATATCCTCAACGAGACTGATGAACATGGCTTGGACCTCTGCTCCGCTGACACCATCTATGGAATGCTGCAGCTGGGTCTGTGCTGTAAGGAGGCAGTAGGACAGTGCTTCCAGGGACTTGTTGATCCTGCTTGTGTGAGGCCTGGTGTGGTGTGTGTTACAAAGTACTTCCACACATCTGGATAATCCTGCCACAAGCCAGTGATGTGCATATTTTGCACCCGCGCGCCAAGGTCGGAGTCTGGATCGAACGAGAATGCCGCTGTCTTCTAACGGCCTACTCGTCGGGTGGTTCGATAGGGGAATCCTGAGTGGTCATATCTCGGGTCAGCATACATAACCCCTAGACCGCTGTTGTTACCACCATGCCACCGATAGTCTGGATGAGCACTGAACTCTCTCTGTAGTCTGCTGGCCGCTGAGACGCTATGACTGTTGAGCTGTGGTTCGAAGTCATTTGTATCAGGGAGGCTTGCACCCAGCTCATGGAGGATACGTCGCACCGTGAAGTACACATGGAATCTGAGACAGCTGGCGATGAGCACAGCTCCAGGAGTACCAGAATAGGAGTGAAGCAGGGTGGAACTTACTCCACATCCTGCCATGGCACACCACACGGCAAAGATCAGCTGCTGATTCCAGTATGAGAGGCTTGGAGCGGCCATCCAAGTATGAGCTTGCTTCGCATCCTTGATGGTGATGGGGTGGTTGGTCAGCGGTCGTGGGTTGATGGAGAAGCTGGTTCGGGACCGTTTATCCACTGTGATGGAGAACGGTGTTAGCTCTGGTATATCATCCATTAGACCTCTCAGGCCAGTCAAGGGTGTACCCAGGAGGGGCAGTTGGCTCCGAATGACTGTCGTGAGGTTCAGTGGGAAAGCCATTTATACTGGTGTTCTTAAAGCTACCATACAGGCAGCACACTATTTGTAGTCGTCTGGACTCGAGAGGCCAGCGAGGCGACCTCGCCATAACATCTCGTTTTTAACCCCTTCATATCAACCCACCAGCTGGAGCCTTTAAGGTATTGCTGTCGCACTTTTAGGTTTCTCTGTGCGGTACATGGCTTGGACCTTCAATATATGGTGGCACTCTTCATCGGTGACCTGGCCATCCTCGAGAGCTTTGCTGACAGACTCGTCGATAGTCCATAGCATACTCTGTGCCAGTCAGGTACTTAGCATGCTTCTTCAGCCTCCTTGTGATCTGCCGTTTCCCACCCCCAATCCCGTGGCCAAGACAGTGGCACCCACCCCTGTAGCGAGAGTGGCCACAGCTGCCACCCCAGTACTGGCTCCAATCGCACCCGCAGCAGTGGTTGTATGCGCGAGGACGTTGTAGGCTCTCTTATATCGCCTGCACGTTCTGCTGTACTTTTCTGCCTCATGGATGAGATTCTGCCTGATGGTATCTATCTGCTGGAGTCACCCGCCATTGATGGTTCCACCCTCGTCAGCCGTCAGGGAGGGGTATAGTTCTGGTTGCTTCCGCCACTCTGATTTTGCCATAGTTTACCTGGAGATTAAACCTGCATCACCTGCAGAATCTGCTCATGAGTCATAGAATGGTTCATTTTGGAGAGCCTGGCGAACCGTGCCAGCTTGCTGGTGTCGAGACAGACGTCTCTTAGACAGGGGTCATCCAGCACTATGTCGGGTACCAGTAGCTTTCTGAGACATGACATTTGGAACTTCACCTTATGACCAAGACAGTAGGTCCGCCGCTGGATGGCTTTCTTGGTCTTACACTTCTGCACCATCTCCTCTTCCCACTGTATGACATCTGGCTCATCCTCGTCTGGGACATCGTCGTAGACAACTGGCTCATCGTCGTCTGTCAAAACTCCTGTGTCCCGCTTACTCTCCTCCAGGAGGGCCTGCCAGTATCGGGAACTTTCACTGTTCCTTCACCTCCTTGTAATGCTCGCATTCTGTTGATACCAGCTCTCCTGCTGTAGTCGCTCTCCTTCTTGTTGCAGTATGAGCATCTGTTCATTTAAGGACTTTATCTGTGCAGGGGTCATGAAGGAGCAACCCTGTAGCTGGCTCTTCATCATCTCGGCAAAGGTCAGATATTCCTGGTATGATATTATGTCAGGTCAATGTGTAAGAGTGTAAACTCTAAATGGGCGTCCGATATCCCATCCGTGCAGGCATATATGTTAATGGAGGCCTGTCAAACATGTGATTTACAGGTGTGAACAGGCTAGGACTGATAGCTTTCCATAGGTTGCTGTTGGAACCTGGGAGATACTCTATCACGTCCCGGCCGACTTCTACCAGTGAGCTGCTGTGTGCAATGCCCGGAGATTGATGTAGCACATCGGCGTGAATGTATGTTGTGCCCCGCTGGGGCACCTCGAAGAGGACCCATTCTACATGGTACTGTACCACCCGTCTCCCCTTTAGAGAGGGTGAGATTACATTCTCACCACCAGAGAGCAGCAGTCGGACAATCGGCATGGTTATATCTCCTGTTTAAACCCCTCCTATAGAGTGCTATGGAACCCATATTTGCCCACTCGACTAGTATTGCTAGCCTGGCAGATGTGTACGCAGTTGATGCTGCCAAGGTAGAAGAGCGCGATGGCAAGTCATTCACCCTACAATACGAAGCAAACTCAAAGGCATTCTCCCTCCACCCCATTGGTGGTGATGGGGTGTAGCTGCTCACAGACCTCAAGGATGTGTCGAAGGAGCACCTGGGTCACAACATAGATGGCCACAAGATCGTGTTTTGGTACGGTTTCCCGAAGCGGAAGTACGTCCTCGAGCCGTTGATTGAGCTCTCGGATACAGAGGTGGCAGACATCAACACCCTAAATAACGACCTCAGCTTTCATCTGGTCAAACCCTATTTGAGTGGTGCCCCGACGATGACCCATGATGGTCTCCTATTGACGATGGCAAAAAACATTGTTCAAATTTGAGAAGAATGAAGTGTGGTACCGCGCTGGACCTGGGGGTGACTGGCAAACATGGTTGACCCTATATAGGCCTATTGCAGTCAATGACATAGAGGTTACTCCCCTCTCCACTGTTGTGAAAAAGGATGGGACAGTTCAAACGCTCTACAATCGGAGATCATCCTTCCTCACCTACATAGGTGAAGGTGTCTCTCTGACGTGGGTGGGTCACCGGATCAGGGCTACAGGTGGAAAGATCCTGCTGCGTCGTCCATTCGATGGACCAGAAGAAGCTGTTAACCTTCAGGAGGGCATCCTATGGGTAGATGGTGTGTCACATGTCTCCAAAGCCAAGGGTGCTATTAAACTGCTTCAGCGAGTTGGCCTCACTAGCCCACAAATGACTCATATAGTCCTAGAGCTACATTTCTTAGCCGGTGGCAGAGTGAAGCAGCTAGCCCCTGCCCCTGAGGGGATGATGATCACTATCGATCCAGATGGAACAGGGCTCAATTTGACATAGATATTTATCGAGGGGTTCACTATGTTCAGTTTAACTCTTCATATATAGCCATGATTCTCATCATACTGCTCGTGCTGGCATCTACAGCAGTGGCACAGGGCACTGAGACTGCCATGATATTGGATGCCAAGTGGGCCCACTTCCGGGATCACCCCCAGTACAATCCTTGGGTCGACCCCTTGCGGAGAATCACTTACGACCGCTTTCACCAGTGTGAAGAGATCGAGTCTGTCTGCCACTTCTATGGGGTGGAGTGGGTAGGACGTGGTTGTCTGCTGGAGACCCCTGCTCAGTGCCAGATTCTCCGCGTAACATGTGAACATGCCAGAGTCTGCCGTGGTTCAAATGCTAATCCCTTTAGCCTCCTCCCAGTTGATCGTTATCAAGGTAGATGGAAGCCACTGTGGGTGGTCCCATCATGCCGATGCGACTCTGGCAGAGACTACGTGTTTGTCTGAGCCTACACAGAATAGAGAGAGAGAGAGAGAGAGAGAGAGAGAGAGAGAGAGAGAGAGAGAGAGAGAGAGAGAGAGAGAGAGAGAGGCCGGCCTTTCTGGTGTGGTTGATCACAAGGCGATCAGTGGTGTATATCACTGTGGAGGCTTGTCTCTAAATGGGTGTTCAGACCCTGGTAGTAGTAGTGTCGGAATGATACTACCGCCCTCAACTGGCAGCCGTTCGGCGATCCGTGGTGGCCCCAGTCTCATCAACCTATGCTCCAGGGATTGAGAGGATGGTGGGGGCCACGGATCGCCGAATGGCAGCCAGTTGCGGGAGGTGGTATCATTTTAATCCCGACACTACTACTTCTTTCAAAGCGACCTACGGGAAGCTAGGTGTCTACGCCAACTGGACAGCTGTATCTAACGATAGATAGGATTCCCTGCCACTTGCAGCCAAAGCTAGTTCTCGTTTCCAACACTTAATTGGTAGGTTAGACTGTAGCAGAAGGTGTGCATAAATAAAGCGGCATCTACCAATACAGCATCTTGGAAGACGGTGACGTGGGAATTCTTCGGAAATCGCTCGTTCTGCCTTCATGTAAACTAGTATGCATCACGTTAATTATGGCTTCACTAGGATTTTTCAGCACTTAGCATTTTCTGATGAACAAAAGAGTGGCCTCTTTTGGCAACTCTTTTCCTCTGCTTCGGCGTCGATTGCATTTTCCTGTGATGGAGGCCCGTGCGAGGCACTTGCCTCTCGCAACAGCGAGAATTCCTGTGACAGAGGCCCATGCGAGGCACCTTCCTCTCGCACCATCATGAAATATTCGGTGATGGAGGCCCGCGCGAGGCACTTTCCTCTCACAGCAATAGTGTCCTCTCTGTATATGTTAGGAGTAGATTAACTTATATTAAGTTACTCAGTGATCTCCTATGCGGATGCTTCTCTTGCGGGGATACCTTTGCAGATTCAAGGATCTGTGTGGTAACTCCGGTGAAACCACGTAGAAAGGACACCAGCTAGCTCTGTATTATTGTGCTCATATTACCATTAAACGATTCACCCTGTTTGTATAGTACTTATTTATATTCTAAGTATATTATTCTAGTTATTCCATTCTCTAAAATTAGTATGGATAGACACACCAGTGACACAAACAGTTGGGACGACACTGTGTGGTTCAATCTCAGTGGCAATGGTCGCACGGCCCCACTGGAACATCAGTGTTCCACTGGCTCTAGAAGTCAGTCTATGTACTCCGCGGAGAGATGGCACATGGGAACCGCAACCCCGAGATCCGCAGCTAACCAGCCATCCTGGTCATCGCGCACTTGCGGCGCGATGGGCAGATATTTAAAGATAGACCAGCATGTACCCCCGTGAGCTACATTAGAACCCATCGTATTAACATACACCCACTCACATAGCTAAGCTGTTCGAGGCCGTACTTGCAGACCGGTGATTTCTCATTATGTGAAGTAACATTATGCTAGTGGGATGCAGGTAGCCAATCAGATTTCTGCTTACTTCACGCAATAGGCGAGAGTTCGTCTGGTCACCTAATTTACAATCACAAAAACAGAAGCAATCGTGATGCTGTTGATCTGGAAAGAAACATTTGCAAAAGTGTGCAATAGTTTTGCTGCTCTAAACACGTTATCTTAGGAACATAAAATGTATAGATTGGTCTTCGGGAACAAAAACCGATAGTTTGGTTTACGCACATGTGTAAATTTGTCCACTTCCTGATTTCTTATCGAGCAATTTCATTGGCGCAAGTTGACTGCACCCAGTTCATTAATATGTATGAAGCTTTGTGAACTTAGCACAAACATCAAAGGCGTGCAAGCACGGTACTCGATACGGGAACGTAGTGGGTGGGCTAGGATCGTGCAACAGGATGGTGGTTAGAGCCTGATGTGATTGGGCTCACTGAAACCGGGGCAAATGCACACCACTTAGACTCTGAATTGGCACTGGATGGGTTTACATGTTTTAGAAAAGACAGGGCAATTCAATTTCAATTCAATTCAGTTTAAATATTTTTTATTTTATAGAAGCATTTCACATTTATATTACAAAGGACAGGTAATCCATCAAAGGCAAAGCCTATGTGGTGATGGACCCCTAACATATATTAGACAAAGAGACATTACAACATTAAATTACTGTACATATTACAAAAACAACATTACAACACTACACGTAGCGCACACAAAAACATAATTAAGTTACTAGTAGTTAATTATAATAATATAAGATGTGGATTTCTTCCACTTGCACCCACAGTACATATTCATTATTTTAAAATTTTTAACATTTAGTGCTAGAAGATCTGCAGTTTTAAGTTGCTAGAGGTAATGGAGAGAGGTTTGGTGAGGTGTGTGGGGTGTGTGTGGGGGTGGGGTGGTGGTGGTGGTGGTGTTGTCGTTCATCGAGTTTAAAGACAGTAATCCAGTATGTGATGTATTATTATTATTATTATTTTTATTATTATTTTTATTATTATTATTATTATTATTATTATTATTATTATTATTTTTATTATTATTATTATTATTATTATTATTATTATTATTATTATTATTATTATTATTATTATTATTATTATTATTATAGTGTTTGATGAGCCATGGTGGTAGTGATGATCTTCCTAAAATTAATGAGATTGGTAAATCCATCAGACTTCCACAGCCATACTCCCTCCTCATAAGGGGTCTACCTATAGGTGATTAACCCTTTCCCTGATGAGTATCCTATATCTCGCTTAAGTCCAGAGGCAACAATTTATTAAAACTCTTGAATATTTTGAAATTACTCTGATTGGAAGCTGACAGACGAACAATACGAACATTAAATTACATGTTTCGAAGGAGCCAACTATTGCACATTACAAATATAAATATATAAATAATAGATGACTGGTTACTATAAAAATACACAGACATACATCCTTCCATTTACGTCCACAGCTAACAATATGATCCCAGTCAGACCAAATTCAAAACACCCAACAGAACTAGATGTGTATCATAAGCAATGCACTTTGTCAAGGACTCGTCAGCGAAAGGGTTAGTAGGCTTCTATAATAATTGTCTTGAGGTTCTTTTTGTATGATTTTTTGGTGATAATCTGTGTGCAGATGTCTGTTTCTGTGTTGTTCCATAGGTGTATTGCTTTTGTTGATGGCTTTTGTCTGGGGGCTTCTGTGTGGCAGAAGGTTGTATGCAGATTTTTTCGTGATCGTGTTTTGTGTGAGTGTATGTCTTCATATGCTTGAAGAAGTTTAATAATGGGGTTGGTAGATTATTGTTATAGAAGTCTCTGAGGACGGAGTATGGTTGGAGCTTTCCTATATCTTCAAACTTCAATAGTTTTCTGTTTTAAAAGCATTTTGATCCGCTGTTGGTTGTGAAAATATCTTTATAGCATTTTTCTGAAGTGTCTAATTTTTTTAGTCTTGATGAGTAAGCGTTAGTCCAAAAAGTGTTGCAGTATGTGATTTGCGGTAATATTAACCTGCTATATAGCGTTTTTATAAGGCATTTTTGTAAGTAGCTTTTTAGTCCATGCATGATACCAATGTTCTTTGCAACCTTTGACCTGACAATTTGTATATGTTTCTCCCATGTGAGTTTCTTGTCCAAATAATACCTAGGAATTTTGCAAATTGCGCCTCACATATTTCTTGATTATCTACATAAATTTTAGGGAGATCAGTACTTTCCATTTTTTTATTTGTGAATAAGATGTAATTTGTTTTTGCAACATTGAGTGATTTTTTGTTAAACTTAAACCAATGAATTACTTTTTCTATTCATTTATGTTTTTGTATAAAGTATCAATGTTTTTATGGCTGCAAAAAGCATTGGTATCGTCTGCAAGGAGAATTAATGACAAGCGTTTGCAAACATTTGGTAGGTCATTCATATAGAATAAGAACAACAGCGGGCCAAGAATTGAACCCTGAGGAACACCACAGACTATTTCTCCACTCTTAGATAGGACTCTATTATACTGGATATACTGTTCTACATTGTGTTCTACTGGATAGGCAGTCAAGTGCAATGCCTCGTATTCCGTAGTTTAGGAATTTTTCTATTAAAATGATCTATTGTATCGAATGCTTTAGATAAATCTATAAAAATTCCAAGAATATGTTCTTTTCCATCATATCTATAAGAGCTAACATTGTGGAGCGTTCTTCCCGAAAACCGTACTGTGACTGGTAAAGGATAGAGTTTTTATTTAAGTAATTGGTTAGCCTGTTATAATAGTCTTTCCAAGAGCTTCGAGAACAGTGATAGTACTGAGACTGACCAATAGATAGTGAAGTCAGAGGAGTCTTTTGCTTTGTAAATTGGGGTTACACATGCAGTTTTGAGTCGTGATGGAAAGATGTCTTTTATTAGTGATAGGTTGCAAATGTGATTTAGTGGAGTCATTATATCTTGAATGTAATTTTTTAATACCGTCCACTTAAAGTTATCAATTCCTGCACTTTTGTTAGGATTAATTTGCATTAGTATCTTTGAGATCTCCTCTGGGTCAGTAGGGTTTAGAAAGATTGAGGATTTATAATTGCCTGACAGATAATCTCGCATGCTGGGACTTGCATTGGTGTTAATTTTCTTGAATAGCTCTGGGCCAATGTTAATAAAATATTCATTAAACTTGTCAGCAATTTCTTGATTATCAGTAATGACTTTATTGTTGTATACAAATTTTGATCCTTCTGTTTTACAGTTCTGTTTATTCAGCAGTGTCTTTATCAGTCTTCTTTATATCATTTTTATGCTCTGTGAATTGAGTTTGGAACTAATTTGTTTATGCATTTCGCAGAATTTGATTTAATTTGTTTCGATATTTCTTAAATTGCATTTCATTGAATTTTGTAGGAAATTTGATATAATTTATGTATAGACTGTTTTTCTTATGGCAGGCAGTGATCAAACCCCGGATCAGCCAAGGTTTAGTCGGGTTAGTTTTGAATCTTTTAACAGTTTTGCGTGGGAAAGTGCTCATAGACGTCTGTGCATAAAGCATGGAAAGCGTTGTAGGCATCTTCGCATGAATCACATTGGATTATGTTGCTCCAATCAATTGTGGAAAATCGTCACGGTGGTGGAATAATGCTTTATGTAAGAGACAAATACAGACTGTTAGTACGTCTGGATTCTGAATTAAATTTCAATGACATAGAATGCATATGGTGTGATTTGATGCTTGGGCCTAAAGAAAAAATACTACATGATGTATGCTACAGAAGGCCAGATGCTACTGAAGACTACAACAACAAGCTAAATAAAATTATAGAGGAAAATAGTAGGAGAGGCCTGGTTTTGATCATGGGTGACTTCAATTACCGCAATATTGATTGGGAAAACTACAATTCGAGTTCTTCCATGGGTGCCGAATTTTTAGAGACTGTGAACTCCAACTATCTACACCAACATGTTCACTCCTCTAAGAGAGAATCCGCAATTCTAGACCTAATGTTAACAACAGAAGAAAACATAGTTGGAAACTTAGAAGTGCGTGAGCACTTTGGAGGGAGTGATCATAACATTATAGTCTGGGACTTGGTGACAAAGGCTGCAATCGAGGAAAAAATCAAGCCTGTTATAGATTATAACAAAGGGGACCACCAAACACTGAAAAACAAACTAATCCTCATCTCATGGGATGATTTATTCCAGAATAAAGATTCCAAGGAATGTTGGGAAATTTTTACAAATAATTACTATAGACTAGTTATTAAACATATAACTACAAAACTCCGAAAGAAATCAAACAAACCTCAATGGATGGACTGCCTGGCACTGGAAAAGGTACGTACAAAATACAAAAATTGGAAACCATTTTCAAAGAACAGGGGGCCAATAACTTACCAGATGTACAGAAAGGCCCTCGGCGAGGCAACAGCAGCATGCCGAAATGCAAAAGGAAAATTTGAAAGGAAACTATCAGACAAAATTAAACAAGAGAGCAAGAGTTTTTATGCTTATGTAAGGAAAAAACAAAAAACAAAACATAGGGTTGGACCACTAAAAGATAATGAAGGAAACATCCTTCTAAATACATTTGAGAATGCTGAGCTATTAAATGAATACTTTTCATCAGTATTTACGACTGAAGACTTAAGCAGCATCCCAACTCCAAAGCAAACCAATATACAAACCAGACTGTGTAACATAGAAATATCAGCCATCATTGTCGAGGAAGTCGTTGCTAACTTAGAGCCGGATAAAGGAGCGGGATCAGACAATATACACCCTATGGTACTGAGAGAAGCCTCAAAAGAAATTGCTGACCCTACATCCAAGATTTTGATCAAATAGATTAGATCTGGAAAAGTGTCTGTGGATTGGAGACTAGCCAACATCACGCCAATCTTTAAAAAGGTGGAAAGGACCAGCCAAGTAACTACAGGCCGACCAGTCTCACCTCATGTATAGGGAAAATCTTAGAAACATTACTCAGAAATCAAACCGTTGCCCACCTAGAGAACAACTTCTTAATAAACCAATCATAACATGGGTTTAGGAAAGGCCTGTCTACATTAACAAACCTACTCTGCTTTTTTGATAAAGTTACTACCCAATTAGACAATGGACACCCAGTTGACATACTATACTTAGACTTTGCAAAGGTGTTTGACAAAATCCCACATCAGGGGCTGTGCAAGAAAATTAAATCTCACGGGATAGACAGCGAGATACTCCAATGGATTACAAATTGGTTAGCAGATAGGAAACAGTGTGTCGTAATGAATGGAAAAAAATCTAATTGGACAAGCGTAAAGAGTGAAGTGCCCCAGGGATCGGTCCTTGGGCCAATTTTATTTCTGATCTATGTAAACGACATAGACGAAAACATTACAAGCCAAATTGGTAAATTTGCTGATGATACTAGATTATGCAAAGAAATTCTGAACAAAGAAAGTACACTTAAACTCCAAGCAGATCTCCACATAATTTTTAGCTGGTCTCAAGAATGGCAGATGCTCTTTAACTTAGATAAATGTAGTGTTTTACATTTAGGACACAATAACGTGTGCTATAGCTATAAAATGGGAAGCAACACACTAGAAAAAGGGATTGAAGAAAAAGATTTGGGAATAACGATTCAGCAATCAATGAAAGTGTCAAGACAATGTGAAGTAGCATCAAGAAAAGCAAACCAAGCCCTAGGCCTGATATATTGTACAATAAAATATAAATCGCAGCCTGTTATTCTCCAGATTTACAAATCCCTCGTAAGACCTCACTTAGACTACTGTATCCCCTTATGGTGCCCACACCCACAAAAAGAGATAGACTTACTGGAGCGGGTACAACACAGGATGACAAGCATGGTCCCAGGTTTAGCAAGTATACCTTATGAAACACGTCTCCAGAAACTAAATCTTACAACATTGAAAACCAGGAGAATCCGAACTGACATGATAGGAGTCTACAAAATTTGTTCTAACCAGGACCATATTAAGCCAAATGAATTCCTCACAATGGCATCTACACACACTAGGGGACATGCACTTAAACTTTATAAACAACCCTGTCGACTTGATTTGCGCAAGTATTTCTTCACAAATAGAGTTGTTAATGTATGCAATTCTCTACCAACAGAAGTAATTAATGCTCCAACATTAAACACATTAAAAACAACCTAGACTCATTCTTCCAGTCACAGAGTTTTATATAGACCTACGGTCGTCTACTCCCAATAATTGTAGTCACTTCTTCTACACTGAAGTATTTGACTGCAATCACTGGTAAATCACTGGTAAAAGGAGAGGGGTGACTTTTTGACTATTTTAACCGACCGCATGAGTGACAGATCGGATGACCGACTGACTGCATGATTGACAGATCGGATGTCAGACTGCATGGGTGATGGACCGACTGGATGCATGAGTGATAGATCGGATGACTGCATGAGTGGGAGATCAGATGACCAACTGTATAAGTGACGGACTGACAGACTGCATGAGTGACAGCTCAGATAGATGTATGAGTGACAGACTGATGGACAGGCCGACCGACCAACCAACTGACCAACCAACAGACTGCATGAGTGACAGATCGGATGACCGACTGACTGTATGGGTGACAGATCAGATGACCGACTACTTGAGTGATGGACTGACAGCATGAGTGACAGATATGATGACTGCATGCGTGACGGACTGATGGACAGGCTGACAAACCAAAATCGGCCGACAGCATGAGTGACAGAGCAGATGACTGACTGACTGACTGCATGAGTGACAGATCAGATGACCGACTGCATGGGTGATGGCCTGCGTGAGTGACAGATCTGATGACTGCATGCGTGGCGGACTGATGGACAGGCTGACAAACCAAAATCGGCCGACTGCATGAGTGACAGAGCAGATGACTGACTGACTGACTGCATGAGTGACATATCAGATGACCGACTGCATGAGTGATGGACTGCGTGAGTGACAGATCTGTTGAATAACTAACTGATTGACATGATGACCGGCCGGCCGACAGTATGACTGACAGATCGGATGACTGATTAACTGCATGAGTGATAGATCGCATGGCCGACTGCATGTGTGATGGACTGAGGTTATGTAGGAGTGACAGAGCAGATGACTGCATGAGTGGCGGACTGGCAGACAGGCCAACCGGCCGAACGACCGACTGCATGAGGGACAGATCGGATAACCTTCTGCATGAGTGACGGACTGACAGACTGCATGAGTGACATATCGGATGATTGTATGAGTGACAGACTGACGGGCTGCCTGAGTGACAGATCGGATGACTGCATGAGTGACAGCCTGACTGCCAGCACCAGTAATAAATTGATGGTCTGTATGTGTGACATATTGGATGACTGCATCAGTGACAGATAGGGTGACTTCATGAGTATCAGATCGGATGACTGCATACATGACAGATGGGATGACTGCAAGAGTGACAAATTGGACAACTACAGGAGTGACGCACTAACGTAATGCATGGGTGACAGATCGGAGGACTGCATGAGACACTGACAGACCAACACACACACACACACCCCACACCCCACCCCTCCAAAAAACCCACCCACAGATTGACAACACATTGAGCAACCGACCGACTGACCGCATGGGTGACAGATCAGATGACTGCATGACTGATGGACGGACGGACTGCATGAGTGACAGATCGGATGACTGCATGAGGGATGGGGATGGACTGATGGACAGGCTGACAAACCAAAATCGCCCGACTGCATGAGTGACAGAGCAGATGACTGACTGCATGAGTGACAGATAAGATGACCGGCTGCATGAGTGATGGACTGCGTGAGTGACAGATATGTTGAAAAACTAACTGATTGACATGATGACCGGCCGGCCGACAGTATGACTGACAGATCGGATGACTGATTAACTGCATGAGTGATAGATCGCATGGCCGACTGCATGTGTGATGGACTGAGGTTATGTAGGAGTGACAGAGCAGATGACTGCATGAGTGGCGGACTGGCAGACAGGCCAACCGGCCGAACGATCGACTGCATGAGGGACAGATCGGATAACCTTCTGCATGAGTGACGGACTGACAGACTGCATGAGTGACATATCGGATGATTGTATGAGTGACAGACTGACGGGCTGCCTGAGTGACAGATCGGATGACTGCATGAGTGACAGCCTGACTGCCAGCACCAGTAATAAATTGATGGTCTGTATGTGTGACATATTGGATGACTGCATCAGTGACAGATAGGGTGACTTCATGAGTATCAGATCGGATGACTGCATACATGACAGATGGGATGACTGCAAGAGTGACAAATTGGACAACTACAGGAGTGACGCACTAACGTAATGCATGGGTGACAGATCGGAGGACTGCATGAGACACTGACAGACCAACACACACACACACCCCACACCCCACCCCTCCAAAAAACCCACCCACAGATTGACAACACATTGAGCAACCGACCGACTGACCGCATGGGTGACAGATCAGATGACTGCATGACTGATGGACGGACGGACTGCATGAGTGACAGATCGGATGACTGCATGAGGGATGGGGATGGACTGATGGACAGGCTGACAAACCAAAATCGCCCGACTGCATGAGTGACAGAGCAGATGACTGACTGCATGAGTGACAGATAAGATGACCGGCTGCATGAGTGATGGACTGCGTGAGTGACAGATATGTTGAAAAACTAACTGATTGACATGATGACCGGCCGGCCGACAGTATGACTGACAGATCGGATGACTGATTAACTGCATGAGTGATAGATCGCGTGCCCGACTGTATGTGTGATGGACTGAGGGTATGTAGGAGTGACAGAGCAGATGACTTCATGAGTGGCGGACTGACAGACAGGCCAACCAGCCGAACGACCGACTGTATGAGTGACAGATCGGATAACCTTCTGCATGAGTGGTGGACTGACAGACTGCATGAGTGACATATCGGATGATTGTATGAGTGAATGACTAGCGGGCTGCCTGAGTGACAGATCGGATGACTGCATGAGTGACAGCCTGACTGCCAGCACCAGTAATAAATTGATGGTCTGTATGTGTGACATATTGGATGACTGCATGAGCGACAGATAGGTTAACTTCATGAGTATCAGATCAGATGACTGCATACAAGACAGATGGGATGACTGCAAGAGTGACAAATTGGACAACTACAGGAGTGACGCACTAATGTAATGCATGGGTGACAGATCGGAGGAGTGCATGATATACTGACAGACCAACCCCCCCCCCCCCCCAAACACCCACCCACAGATTGACAACACATTGAGCAACCTACCGACTGACCCCGCATGGGTGACAGATCAGATGACTGCATGACTGATGGACGGACGGACTGCATGAGTGACAGATCGGATGACTGCATGAGGGATGGACTGATGGACGGACTAACAGACCAAACTACCCAACCACCGACTGACCAACCCACTGATAGACTGACTGAGCGACCAACTGACCGCCTGCCCACCAGATCGACTGCCTGTGTGACAGATCGGATAACTGCATGAGTGACAGACCAGATAACTGCATGACGGACAGACTGACAGACAAAACCACCCATTCATCGCCTGACCAACCCACTGACCGACCGACCGAGTGACCAACCAATTGAATTCATGAGTGACAGATCGGATGACTGCGTGAGTGACAGATTGGATGCCAGCATGAGTGACGGATCGGCTGACTGCATAAGTGACAGATCGGATGACTGCATGGGTGGCAGATCGGGTGACTGCATAAGTGGCAGAACGGATGATTGCGTCAGTGACAGATCGGATGACTCCATGAGTGACAGATCGGATATTGTAGTGTTTTTCGCTTTAGTATCAATAAAAAATAGTCCAAATATCAATCTCGTGCCGTTTATTCACCGGAATGTTTTATGTAAGATGGCAAGACGAATCTTGTGTACTAGTGTTTCAAACTCAGCCTTTTTATTGATTAGATTATCTGCATTTGTGTATATGCATGTATCTCTTACTGTTTTGGAACTTTGCTATTGGAGAGTGCTTTGGTATTGATCGTGTGTTGATTTCTGCACACTCACCAGTTAGTGATCTTTACTTGGTTTTTTTTACATCATAATGGTTTGTCATTTTTTCTTCTTATTTCCTGCCTTCATTGGACCAGTGGTTATTGCATTTCATTGTATCACATAGTGTACTGAGGTGCCTCATTGTTTAGTAGTCCTGCAGCAGGACTTCCTAGAACTGTCGTAATTTTTGTGTAGGTGGGACTCAGATGGTAACATTTGTCCTCATGGCTAAAATTGATCGCTGGGTGTGGAGATCAAGAAATCACATGCTGACATTGCTAAAAGTGGGTGCGCCATTTTCCAAGATTGCCGCCATTCCACCGATGTGAGCATTGAACATCAATATCTCAGAAACAACGGCATGTATGAAGGTACATCTGGTGTTGAATTATATGTTTTCGGGGTAAAAAAATAAGAGGAAACTATCTTCAGATCATTTGACATGTCCTGGAGAGTTTATGGCTATGTCCTGTTTTTACCCCTCACGAAACCTGGTAATTAACTCTTTATTTTTACTGCTTTCTTCATTTGACGAAAAATGCAAAAAAATAAAATACTGTTACTTACTATAATGTTTAATCTTTAAAGGATTATATTAGTTTTTGTTTAAACCAGAGTTCGTGTAAAACTGAAGCCAATAGTAAACCCGTGGGAGGGGCATAGACACGATGCAGAGAACATTCGATTGGGCTAGCTTTGTCAACACTAGTGTTGTAATGATGATATGGCGTGATTGTGACATCATTCAGCAAATTCTTTTTTGAGGAGTTTTAGCAGAGTTTAACAGCACTTGTGTTGTGTAACTGGAGTAATTGGTATGGCATGATTGCGACTCCATAATTTAAATTAAATGTATTAATTATGATGTCAAAATTTGTCATGCAATGAACAAGACACTAGTGTTGCAGGACTGGCTGAACGAATTAGCTCATGTTGGACTTAGTTTGTTCAGATTACATTTCTGTTGGTGTGGTGCTGAGGAAGACTAGTGTGTTAGCTCAATTACTTAGGGAAGTTGCATACTCTGAGGAGGCACCAGAACAAAGGTTGGACAATGTCACGGAGGATAGCATAATTCACCAAGCTGTTGGTATATTGCGGAGACACATTGAAGATTTTGGATGCCTATGTATCTTCAAGATGCACCGCTAAGATTCACTATTCTTATATGTTCTTATCTGCACTAATCGACTCGTCAGTCTTTTACGTTTTGGGTAAAGCTTGTATGAATAGTTGCTGCGACAACTAACTTTACCGAGAACGCAAAAGATGGATATCAGCTCGCCTCGTAAGTAGATGTATTGAACGATATTTGTATTCGATATCCGGGCCTGATCTGACTGAATCTCAGAAGCTGAAGGTACGTTACGGTGGCCTTCCGTAATATCCAGAATAAATATAACAAACTAGTGCCTTGAATTGTCAAGGTGATGACTTTAATTCTACTACTAAATGTTACACACGGATAGGATGACTTATACTGTCATAAAATAATAATATTACTTTATATAAATGAATTTTAACTACTTCTATAACTATCCTAATTCTAACTAACTTCTCATAACCTAGACCAACTTTTTCCGACCCGTATTTGACCAAGTGTTTTCGACCCTTTATCAAAACTCTAAGTCCTCCTTTTATACTCTACTAGCTCCCGTTACCGCGTTCAGAATCCCATCCGCCATCCCGTGATCATGACGTTTCCCTTGCCCTAACCCACTTCCGGAAACGACACCACACTGAACGCGTCCATCTGGTTCGCGCCGGTTCTGGCTTTGATGCGATCTGTCAGTTTCTATCAACAATTACTTGTTTCTGATAATTAGCTCGTCATAGCTCTTCGTCACGTGGTGTATATACACATCCTTTTCTAACAGGATGTTATGTCATTGACCCTAGTCTGTTCAAGTCCTCTTCCTTGCTTTTTAGGCCTATGCCTGTTATTCAGGAAGGTTAATAGCACTGGAGCTAGATGAGCTCATCATCAGCTGATGTTATTGTGCTTCTATCGCGACCTTAGGGTCAGTTAGTCCGTTGTTATTCTCACATTATACTTAACGCTTCTCCTCGATTCCCATCGCGTTCTACTTGCTTATTATTTTGTAAACTACTGTTCGTACCTACTGTTGAATACTATCTATTGATTGCTGATCCCATGGCAACCACTTTCATCCTTAATTTATCCATTTACCGACAGATACCATCAAACCAGCACCGTCGATCCCCCCCTCTATTCCTTATATTTTCAGTCTTAATAGTATACCAGTTTCCACACCAGTTTCGCATATGCATCATCATTGGTGACGTCATCCAGTCACCCAGTGCAAACCCTACTATTACTCACTCTCAGTTTCCATACTAGTTTCACATCCGCACACTCAGTGCCCTCAGTCACTCCGTGCAACCACACACTACTCGGTACACTATCAATACTATGTCATCCTTTCCCAGCTCACCTGGTATTTCAAAAGATACTAATTTCTACTAAGGTCTTACTTATAAATATAAGATGTCCACCGGGTCATGACTCCCACTAGACAATCCGATATCTACAGATGCCCACCAACCGAAGTTAATTAACCACCTCTTAAGGCCTTAAGGGTGCGTCAATTAACTCGTTGTACAACATCAACAACAAAACTACACTATACCAGCGGCTCCCCGAACGGATAACATCCAACACTCACAAGTACCATCCACACGAATACGATCGCCTATACACAAAGCGTCTGTAATTATCAATACGATCGCCTATACATAAAGCATTTGTAATTAGGACATACGATCGCCTATACATAAAGCATTGTAATTAGGACATACGATCGCCTATACATAAAGCATTGTAACTTAGGAAATCGGATTACACCAGGAATGGAGTATCATGCCAGACCACCCATTCCTGGCACGATTATACATACATACTTGTCCGGATAACAGTATATCGTCCCCGGAAACACATTAATATCATCATTAACCCATGGACGTAACCCGCCACACGCGTAACCTAACAAGAAAAGCGAATAATCAATACAATACAAAATAAGTGAATATATATTACACAGTGCATAAATATAACAGTCGCTACTGCCAGCAGAGACAACATGGTCAGCATCGACTACGCGTGTCGTAACGAGTCGTCGTCACAACACAATATTAGAGTTCAAAACCTAATCCTACAGTGCAAATACCATTACATGTCATATAATAAGTCCTACGCAAAGTTCATATAAAGTTCAAATATAACAGATATATAGTACATCACCATTCAATGTTCCACACGCAGCATATAAAGTTTGTACTACAACGTCACATGGACATGTCCATTCGAGCCACGCCCTCATCAGGATCCACCACGTCGTCGTACAGTTCTATGTCCACCCAGTCGGCAGCCGTCGGGTCGATCTCAGTCCTTGGAATACCATTAGGCGACGACCCGGTTGCCAACCCCAGCGACTCCGGCATCACTGCAGTTTTCCGGGATCGCTGAGCTGGAATAGCTGGTGCAGTAATGTGAATGGCGGTGTGTTTGTCACTACTATGGGCCGCACGTGGCTTGCATTTCAACCAATTCCACATGCGCGAAATTAATCCACATTTGTACAGCACAATTATAATTACGAGCACAGTTACGAAAGAGCCCGCCGAATAGGATACAAAAGATCGTACCCCAATGCCATTGACCATCACTGGGTCAATCGCGGACAATAGTGCTAGCGGCACATACTTGGATTTCTGTAAATGATCCCATGGTTGCATTTTCAAATGCTCTACTATCATGGATTTATCTAGAACGCCGGTCACATCCAAGTGGGGCATTTCAATGGCCAGGCTAACTCGAGTGTACGTCCGACTGTAAGACGCTACAGGCTCGAATTGCCAACCCTTCCCGCTATAACCACATTTTCCAGACATCAACGCATACACACCATTACTTACGTCGCATCTGTCCGTCAGTTTTCCGTCACAATGAATCTCCATAGTCTCACCGAAGGTTTGCAAAACTACACCGATTTTCCTATTGGCAAATAATCTACTTGCAGTTACGTTGGATTCAGACAGTTGAATATTGCAATTTCTATCGGTGGTGTTCGTTAATATGCTTACTATGCAGGGCACGTGGGTCTTGTCGACCCTTAGCTGACCCTGACACACCCTAGGCCCTTTACCTCTACACCCAGATACCGTAAAATACCATCCAGACTTGGTGTCCAGGCCAATGCTGGTTCGACCCAGCTCTACCTTCATATAATAACCCTTTTCCGCTATCGGCTCGGCCCACGAATGTAGCCCGTACTCTATGTATCTTCCTCCGTCTATCAATGGTAACGTTGCAACATAATGTAATTTAGAATCGTCTTTCCACAAGGGGTATACTATCACGTTCCTATAGTACCATTGGTATGGACGTATCAACCGATTTCCCACACCGACCTGCTTAGAAACTGATCCCAGGTCAACGGGACTGAACAGTTCCTTAGTCAATCTTCCCAATTCTAGCGACGCAGTTTGTCTATGAAATTGTTCAGCTGATTTTTGGTAGTCATAAACCACATACTCAGCAGAGTCAATCATATGCCCCAAGCGTACCAGGGCGAACAGTTCATTCTGTCGTGTTTCGTGTATACGCAATATCTGGCTCATATTTCCCATTACCTCCGCTAGACTATCGCCCAATTCATTTATGCGGTCCTTATTTATATTAATATCATGGAATGCCAATTTCACATGGGATGATAATTTATTAGCAAAATGTACTACTCTAGTAACATTACCCATTGCTGTCTTTACCACTTCACGTAGAGCATCCATGTCCCCCGAGGTAGCGGTTCCGAATAACGACGATGCTATGTCCCCGACAAAATTAAACAATCCTCGTTTCTCCCTATGGTGCGTTTCCTTTACCATCGTCTGCTGTGTTTTTATGGCAATCTTTCGCACTCCTCTTATTCTATGCTGGAGGCCAAATATATCCGCACTGCTTATGAATGAAGTCTTTCGACTTATATCAGCCACTACACTAGCCATTTGGGCTAATCTTCCCATGAAATCACTCGGTAAATATGGATGGTCTATAGAAACTATCACCGTCCATTCCGCTCTTATTACCGATACTGATTCTGGTTCGGTTATCATAATACCGTTCGGCAATCGGTGTACACTGGAATCCTTACACATACCTAACACCATACTAACCATCACTACGGCTATGCTCAACTTAAATGCATACATGATGCTAGACTACCGCGACACTTTTCGATACTAAAATTAAATTTTTTATTAAACATGCGATTCTACACTACTACGATGCTTACTGGTACAGAGTACAAGTTAGAATGATCATTATCTGCGACTGTGCCGCCTTATAACTGCATCTATACAATCGATGAAGTCAATTTCATCCTCTCCTCAGCTTTTACGACCACCGAATCCCCCACCTTGAATACACCAGCGTTTGCACGCTTGTCAATTTGTTCTCGGTGAACCTCGCGAGACTTTGCCGTTTCACTACGAGCACGTAGCAAAGCATTATTGAGACATGTCAGTCTCTCGCTAAGATCCTGCGAAGCATCTACAGGAATCGCAAACGGAAGTCTTGCTCGTCGACCATACGTCAGATAGAATGGCGTATATCCGGTCATGGAATGACAAGTACTGCGGTACGCTGTTAATGCGGCACCCAACTCGTCTTCCCATGCACGAGACGCATTATTCACCCCCTTCTGGATTAACTCCTTAAGAGTTCGATTGAACCTCTCGGTACGTCCATTTGTCTGTGGATGGTATGGACTCGATCGCCTATGATCTATACCGTGTTCCTTAAATCGTTCCTCCAGAGATTTAGAACAAAATTCTTTTCCCTGATCAGTTACCACTATCTCAGGGACACCATGACGCGCGACGTACTCATTGAAGAACTTGTCTTCAACATTCTGAGACGTCTTAGCGGGAATCGGATATGCTTCTGCCCACGCAGAACAGTGATCAACGATCGTCATGATATACACATTACCCTTACTCGACTCCAACAGTGGACCGATCAGATCCATGCCTATTATCTGACTCAGATAATTGGCCATGGGCATCTCACTGTACCTTGGTCGAGTAGTGACAGGTCGATTGACCTGGCACGTCGTACACCTCTCAAGCATACGTACCACATCTTTCCTTAAAGATGTCCAAACAAACGAATCCCTTACCATACCGAGAGTCTTCTGCAGACCTTGGTGACCAGCTCGTTCATGAGCCATCTGGAGTACCTTCTCACGGAACAGGGTAGGTAAGACAATTCTGGGGTACTCAGCGTCTAACGCTGAGGGCGTAACTAAAGAATACAGAATAACATTCTTAACCATGTATTCCTCCGGGGTGTTCTTAAACAACTCCGTGTATTCCTTGGTTTGTTCTATACACAACTCGTCGTAGGGAATATCGAATGTCTCTAGAGGGACGTGCGGTAACGCACCCTCATCCACATCCGGTATAACAAAATCGCCAGTATCTAAGGTGGCGACCTCCACTGGACGACGTAACCTGGACAACATGTCCGCTCGAATGTTCTTCGAGCCTTGGATGTACTCTATCTTACATCCGTATTCGGCAATCAGTACGGCCCAGCGCTGCACTTTCGTGTTCTTAACCTCTCCCACAAACAAACTCTTTAGGGGTTTGTGGTCAGTATACACGATAAACTGCGCGCCAAATAGATACGGTCGAAGCTTCTTTAACGCATAGATCACTGCGTACGCTTCCTTTTCTATTACAGGCCAATTCAACTGACTGTCTTTCAGAGTAGAGCTCACATACTGGATTACTCGCTCTACACCATTATCATCTACCTGTACCAATATTGCACCTATCGCATAGCTAGACGCATCGGTATACAATTTATACGGGGCATTTAAATTTGGATATGTGAGAACCGTCTCACTACACAGCAAGTTCTGCAATTTCTTAAACGCTTGCTGTTCATCCGGCCCCCATTCAAAACGTTTATACTTCTTCGTTAATTCTATTAAAGGCTTAGCAATTTCGGCGTAGCCCTGCACACAGGAGCGGTAATAACCTGTAGCCCCAAGGAATCTTCTTACTTCGCCCACATCGCGTGGGGGTGACATTTCCCTAATGACTTTGACCTTTTTAGCCTGAGGAGCTACTCCTTGTGCGGAAATGCGATACCCTAACAAATCAACTGATGGCTTAGCAAAATCGCACTTCTTTTTCTTAACCTGAAGATTATACTCTCTTATCCTACGCATGACCTTGCGCAAGTGCTGTGCATGTTCCGTCGGATTTCGTGAATATACGACTATATCGTCGACGAAAACATGCAGATATTTTCCCACGAATTCTCGAAAAATATCATTCATTGCCCTCTGAAATACGGCACCTGAGTTCGCAAAACCAAACGGCATACGAATCCATTCGAAGAGACCTTCACTACAGACGAACGCTGTCTTCTCTATGTCTTGGCTGTCCATTGGTATCTGCCAATAGCCAGACTTCAAGTCCATAGTAGAAAATATCGTTGCGCCCCCCATAGAATCAAAAATATCCGAGATATTCGGCAAAGGATAACTATCCTTACGACATACGGAATTCAATTTTCTGTAGTCTATACAAAACCTAGTGTCACCGTCCTTCTTAGGAACCAATGTAATGGGTGACGCCCAGGGTGATGACGAAGGTCTTATGACGCCCGCTGCCAGCATCTCAGCCACTTGGTTTTTGACTATATACTGCTTGGCCAGCGGTAAACGGTAGGCTTTCTGCCTTATAGGATACGCATCTCCTGTTAATACCGTACATTTCACTTTGGGAACCAATCCAAGTGTCTTTGGACGAGCCGTATCAAAGATATCCGCAAAGTCCCCCAAGACCTTGTCGATATCTTTATATCCGGTCGTTTCCTTACAACTCTCATAGACATAATTCGTCTGTTCTCTATAAGGATATCTAAATGGATATACCCGGCCAAACCATACTACTACTTTGGCCTGATAATCTATCTTTGCATTTCCCAAGTGCAAAGCATCCGCTCCAAGCAAACATTCATGCCTCAATCTTGCTACTACCGTACTAGGAATAGGCCGGGCGTTCTTGAATTTTACTTGAGTTTCTCCCAACAATTCTATGGGAGACCCATTAACAGCTAAGAGCGTCTTTGCTCTTTTCAATGGCCTAGCATTCAGCATGCTACGCCATACATCTTTACGAATCAAGGATGTGCTAGCACCAGTATCCACTAAGGCATGCAAGTACTCACCCTGATCCGTTAGACCGTTCGAATCTACTACTAGACGGATTAAAAACCGCTCGGTTGGTGCTTGCACCAACGGTTTTCTCCATCCTAGTTTAACGGGCTCCTTCTCCCGCTCACGGCTTCCGCATAGGAATCTCGCCTCGGTGATGCATCGCGTCCACCATAGCGACCGTACGCGTCAGTCCCAGGACCCGTTAGAACGAACCCATCTCTATCCTCGTATTCACTGTCCTGCTGTCGCATATTATCGAAATCTCTCCTCACATTTCGCGATCATTCTCGCGGAGTAATATGTCGTTCCCGATCAACTTCGTCGACGTCCCAGTCTTCGTTGACAGGACGTTTTTCTGCTCGGCGCATTATTTTCCGTGGTTGTCCGTTAGGTCGTCCGGACGCCTGTTGTCGTGCTTCCGGTCCCTTTCTTGGACACTCTCGCGCCCAGTGGCCTGCATGACCACAAATGAAACATTGTCCTATCGATGGAGTACTGCCAAACATATTGTCCCCACAATCTCGGGCCATGTGGCCTTCTTTCCCACATCGAAAGCATGTCATGGGTGGCCTTTGGGGTCGCGGTCGCGTTACTATCTTACGTGTCGTGTTACGGGGTGGTTGTGCCTGCTGCTTACAACCACTCTTGTAATGCCCCGTTCTCCCGCAATTATAGCATGTAATATGACTTACATCCCTTGGTTGTGCGGTCCTCTTTACGACTGCCTGTCTTCTCAGTGGTTGCGGAACCACTTTCTTCGCGACTGCCCTTCTTGGCTCTATCGGTTTCGGCCCTGCGTCCGCTGTTTGCAGGTCCCTCACCAGCCCACACAGCTGTTCGATCATTTTTGATTGCGCAGCTATTTGTTGTTTTAGTTTTTTAACAACACTCCATATCTCGCGCTCCTCAGCCTCCTCTAACATGTTCACCTCCATCTCCTCTTCCTGTCTACCTCCGATCTGCATTGCTTTTAGCAAATCATTACAGGTTTCCTCCTCTTCGGAGATCGCGATTGCTCGTGCCAGGGTGGTTGCTCGTTTTCATACTATCCTCTTGCTCATCCCCCGGTCACTCAACGCCCGTAAATATATACCAAGAATGGTACGTCGATTGTCGGCGTTCTCAACCAGGTATGCCCTACTTCTTTCTTCCTTGTACCGCCGATTAAAAGTAATCACGGTCTCGTTGCGCCTCTGCTTGGTGTTCTCCAGGTCATACTTTATCCTCTCGGGCTCATTCGTTGACACAAAGTTATTAGTTATGTACGTCGCTAACTCGGCGTACGTTACGTCCTCTCTTCTCTTTCCCACCATGAAGCTATCGACCGCTCTCGAAAGCTGCCCTCTAGCTGCCCTTGTCACTACGTAGGCCGGTATCCCGTCCAATCTCCCCTCATGGGCCACACATGCCCTCCGGGTTTCATCTAGGAAGGTGCGTACCTCCTCCGGCACCACCCCATCACAAGGTTGTATACGGTAGATGTTGTCCCGTATCTCCCTCCTGTACACCCTAGCCGTCTCCCGCCTTTCACTACTGTTGACAATTTCACCCGCCATGGCCGTCCCCATTTCTTGCATAGCAGCCACTGTTTCTGGCCTCAGCTCCACCGAGATCAATCTGTCTACCGGGGGTAGCGTTGGGTCGGGCACTATTCTTCCCGTCGCCATGTTGTTTAACTATAATGGATGCTGATAACTACCCTCGCTACCCTTGGATGCTCTGGACAGCTGATGGCAGTGGTTATTTTGCAAATCGACGCTGTCCCGTATTCCCGATGCTGTGTCACTTGGCACCCCTCTGACTGTTGTGCTATTGTCAAGAAATCGGCCACCCTGTCCACCACGTCTTTAACCACTATCGTTGTTGGTCGTCTCCCCTGTTCCTGGGCCATCTATTCTTAAAGTACTCACTGTTTTACTCTGGATCCTGGCAGTTGAAGCCACTGAAGATTTTGGATGCCTATGTATCTTCAAGATGCACCGCTAAGATTCACTATTCTTATATGTTCTTATCTGCACTAATCGACTCGTCAGTCTTTTACGTTTTGGGTAAAGCTTGTATGAATAGTTGCTGCGACAACTAACTTTACCGAGAACGCAAAAGATGGATATCAGCTCGCCTCGTAAGTAGATGTATTGAACGATATTTGTATTCGATATCCGGGCCTGATCTGACTGAATCTCAGAAGCTGAAGGTACGTTACAGTGGTCTTCCGTAATATCCAGAATAAATATAACAAACTAGTGCCTTGAATTGTCAAGGTGATGACTTTAATTCTACTACTAAATGTTACACACGAATAGGATGACTTATACTGTCATAAAATAATAATATTACTTTATATAAATGAATTTTAACTACTTCTATAACTATCCTAATTCTAACTAACTTCTCATAACCTAGACCAACTTTTTCCGACCCGTATTTGACCAAGTGTTTTCGACCCTTTATCAAAACTCTAAGTCCTCCTTTTATACTCTACTAGCTCCCGTTACCGCGTTCAGAATCCCATCCGCCATCCCGTGATCATGACGTTTCCCTTGCCCTAACCCACTTCCGGAAACGACACCACACTGAACACGTCCATCTGGTTCGCGCCGGTTCTGGCTTTGATGCGATCTGTCAGTTTCTATCAACAATTACTTGTTTCTGATAATTAGCTCGTCATAGCTCTTCGTCACGTGGTGTATATACACATCCTTTTCTAACAGGATGTTATGTCATTGACCCTAGTCTGTTCAAGTCCTCTTCCTTGCTTTTTAGGCCTATGCCTGTTATTCAGGAAGGTTAATAGCACTGGAGCTAGATGAGCTCATCATCAGCTGATGTTATTGTGCTTCTATCGCGACCTTAGGGTCAGTTAGTCCGTTGTTATTCTCACATTATACTTAACGCTTCTCCTCGATTCCCATCGCGTTCTACTTGCTTATTATTTTGTAAACTACTGTTCGTACCTACTGTTGAATACTATCTATTGATTGCTGATCCCATGGCAACCACTTTCATCCTTAATTTATCCATTTACCGACAGATACCATCAAACCAGCACCGTCGATCCCCCCTCTATTCCTTATATTTTCAGTCTTAATAGTATACCAGTTTCCACACCAGTTTCGCATATGCATCATCATTGGTGACGTCATCCAGTCACCCAGTGCAAACCCTACTATTACTCACTCTCAGTTTCCATACTAGTTTCACATCCGCACACTCAGTGCCCTCAGTCACTCCGTGCAACCACACACTACTCGGTACACTATCAATACTATGTCATCCTTTCCCAGCTCACCTGGTATTTCAAAAGATACTAATTTCTACTAAGGTCTTACTTATAAATATAAGATGTCCACCGGGTCATGACTCCCACTAGACAATCCGATATCTACAACATGTTACAGGTTAAGAAACATGCTGGTGAGCAAAATGTTCAAGGAGACGTGCATTGACCATTTTCATATAGCAGATCTGCCTATTGAGCTTGTTAAACTTGCAACTGGTGCAGCTGCGATGCCTGCGGTTCAAAGGTCTATGCTAACTGCCATAGATAAAGGTTCCAGTCTAGTCAGAAAGATCTTGTTGTACCTAAAGAAGGTACAACCAGCAATTTTTACGATACTCTACACTGATGAACTCTGAAAACTATGACTGCCATGAAGAAAACCGTGAAGGGACACGAGAAAAATATATCCATGGACGCTGAGGTAATTCATCGGAGATTGCTTGCAGTGAATTGCAAGAAAAACGACCCTCTCATATGAAAGTGCTCCGGTGCCACCAAGTATTTTCACAGAGGATGGGCACTTGATCTCCGGTGCAACGTCTGACTTTATGTACAAGCTTGAAGAACTGCTTTGTGTGGAGAAGATCCGCCAGATAGATATGTGTGACAGTGTAATATTTGATGGGCATGCAGTCATCTAAATGCTAGTACATCCTTCCGCGTCTTCTAGTAACACCACATTTCACGTGATTACCAAACACTTCCTGAACTATTTTATTGTGCCATCTAAACACATGCGATCGATAGACGCTATTAAGATTCATGTTGTATTTGTTACGTAGGTAGAGTCCAGAATAATGCGATGATGTGAATGGTGGAATCATTTACCATATTCAATCAGACGTTACTATTCCGCCAAACTCGAAGAAGTTCCTTGCTACTAGACATAACAAAGCCAATTTGGCCGAATACCACACAGAGCTTATGATAGAAAGTGCGGGTCCCATGCTGGCGGAGCAGACTCTTTATGTCAGTGGTGGGCAGGGTGACAAGGCAGTGTAGATCATAAAGCAGAGAAGTATAGAAATACAAGATTTAAAATCAAAACCTTGAGGAGGGTGATACAACAATGTGTATCTATGCAAGAATTTCTGCTGAGAACGGAGTTGGTCGCATTTTTATGACCATTCCGGACACTGGTGTTCTCGTGCTGCTTGTGCATTAGCATTTTACCATCAGGGCTAGGGAGATATTTTTCCTCACAGGAAGAGAAGGTAAGCATGCCAATCTCAGTCGGTATATATCCATCCATCAAATATATGATAAGGCAGATATGAGGCAGCTGAATAGATTGCTGTCAGTTTACTGTGTGACCGGTTGTGACACTGTTAGCTCTTTCAGGGGGGCACGGAGAGAAATCAGCATATCATATAATGATGCAAAAGAGTGACAAATTTCAGGACTCGTCCTACGTAGAGGAGAATATGGAACATTGGACTTTGGATATGAAAAACGCTAGATGGAACATCGCTTGTGACAAAGATCATGAACACAGTCTCCAGCATCTCCAGAGCTATTAAACAAACTTGTGCATAACCGTGTTTCCTAAATCTTGTACCCTGTAGTGCAGATGTCTTGACAACGAGCAGCCATACACATCAATCTGTAGCTGTAAGGGATTGTGTCATATATGTTATTATTTTATTTTACTCATATTTACAAAATCAGATGTACAAGTAATCTCTATGTGCCATACTATGTCAAACATTGAATACTGTCATTGAAAAGTAAGCCATTTTTTTTCTCGGCCATTTGGAAATATGTTTGGTTGTTCATCTAGATGACCTGAAATCATCTTCATCGAATTCCTTGACCCCGAAAACATATAATTCGACACCAAAAGTGCCTTCCTACATGGCATAGTTTCTGAGATATTGACGTTCAATGTTCACACCGGTCAACTGGCAGCTTATGCAATTGTCACCCATTTTTGACAATGTTATCACACGGTTTCATGATCTCCACACCCCAATGATAAATTTGAGCAATGAGAGCAAATGTTACTGTGCAGGTCCCGGTACCCTCCTCTTTTGCTGCCCTCTGCTGCAGGACTATAGATACTACAATTTCGTTCTTTATTACTGAGTGGTGGTTTGAAGGCTATGATGGTATTGTGTGATGGCTGAACTGGTTTGTATTTGATTTCATCTTCTCCGTGGTCTAGCTTTGACATAACACAAATCCTGCGATTCTGAAATGGTATTCATCACACAGTGAAGGTGATAACTGATGTTTTCCGGCAATAGGCAGAGGGCTTCATGGTTATGGTGAACGTTATCCCAAATAGGTTATAGCGTGCTTCACCATTGAGGTCGCCTGATATCTCTTATGCAAGGGACAACAGCATTCCATTGAAGATATCTACTATCTGTTTGGGTCCAGTACGATGGATGAATAAAATATCTTGGTACTTGGTGCCGTTGTTTGTATGAGTTCCAACAATTTCTCATAGTCTCTGATCATACCTTCTAATTTGCGCCTGCCAATGTCGACATGGACTACTATGGGATCAAAACCTTTCATCTTAATGATTTGGCGGCCATCTTTGATTACCTAGTTTTCGCACAAATGACTTCTCCAGAACTGCTGAATGGATCAGGCTGAAATTTGGGAGATATGATTAGGGCTTAAGGGCCATTAAAGTCTGTTCGCGAGATCTTGGCTGCCATGGATGAATATTTGACTTTATATTCAACATAGACATTTAAAGTCAAATATTATATACTACATTTTGCTATGTTGGCGGCCATTCTGCATTTAGTGGCCATTTTGAATTTGGCGGTTATTTCGAATAAGATAATCATTATGCAACAATTGCATCATATTACGCAAGTTCTATATGTGAATAAGCTGAGCACATTTGATCACTAAATGGAGCACAAATAAACGTAGATTGCGTATTACTTGAACAGCTCACCAGGGTCGGGAAATATAAAATGTACTTAAAGCATTCCTGGATATTTTTTTACATATTTTATTGCAACATATATGTACAATGGGATTGGGTACAATTTCTGTCAGCTTAGATTCAATTCAATTCAATCCAATTGTATTTATACCAAGACATTTTACAAAGTATGTGGAGGCAAACTAATATTCCCACAGTTATATGTTGCTATGGACAAGCACAATAGTAAGTATATATTTACATGCCCCTTATTATTATTATTATTATTATTATTATTATTTCTTATTATCATCATCATTGTTATCACTATCATTATTTTAGTGAGATATTGCGATCATTTTGAGTGCCAGCTGGAGTTGCTCCTCTTGGGCCTCCTATTTCACCAGACGGTCAGCGTCCGTGACCACGACCTGGGTTTGTACCGACTCCTCATTTCCTCGCTGGCGATTTTTGGCTCAGGATACGAGTAATTGGAGTCTGGTACCAGCTTAACCACTACCGCCGTTTAGCAATAGTGGATTGATATCTGAGCGACCGACACTCGTAGCCACCGCTGCCCCACAGATGACCAGGTACACCAAGCCCCGAGGGCCCGTGCACTGCTGTGGTGCAAAACAGGCGCAACACGTCATTTGACGTCAGGCCGTGTCTTAGAAATCGGTTATATCACACCTAATGTCACGCCTGCTTCACGCCACAACGGCGCACCAGGGCACACACATGAGTGGTACTGCCATTGATATCGTATATATTGGCTAGATCACTCATGCTCATAACCTCACTATGGGCCTGGTTGGCAACTTGTCAACCCGTGTCAATAACTATCGGTCAATTGTGACGTTTCTCAGTAGTCTTTTCATTATGCTGCAATCTGGCTACTTGACCGGTCCAACCACCACGGTCTATAAAATCGTGCCACCATACATAATGCCGTGTCTCTAAGAGACCGAATTGCTAGAATTAGAATCTTTCGGACATTTCGATGAGACTATGGAGGGATGCAACCCGGATGACTGATCGAGTTCGTCCTCGGACGGACACAGTCACCATACGGGCTGCCTAATCAATCAAAATCAAACAAGTGCGCGCTGGTGCCTGCTCGGATGATGGCCAGAAGAGCAAATGGGTCCCAGGACCCGAAAGACCCCCACACCCCAACCTCCCCATTCCCCCCAAAGGGGCCGGGAGGTCTCTGACCTAAAGCCCCCCCCCCCCCCCCCGTTGGGTACATCAGGTCATAAGACCGCACGCACCTACTTCCCCCCCCCCCCCCGACCCAGCACCTACCCCATCCCTTCCCCACCCCCGTTAGGTTCAGGTTAGGCCCTCCCCATCCCCCACGCCCAAGCATGAGGAGCAACACACAGAGAGACACACGCTAATGCACAAACCGACGTCACAAGAATTCACAAGAATTCAACAGAAACCATAAAGGCCCGGCGTGAGTCTAGACCTAGCATTGGGAACTAGCATATAAACGCCTTAAATATTACAACACACACACAAGAGACCGAACACAAATTCACATTGAGTCAGAAACGTTCGTTGATGATAGACGTGTTTTAGATCAGTTTAATTTGCGTCCATTATTGC